>BQNB010002722.1:108424-121747 GCA_026074375.1 Tanacetum coccineum
TGTTAGCCTTAATTATATTAAGTCAAACAAGAATGTTATCGGTCTTAGAAAGTCAAACTAGGTCTTGTATTGTAATAGGCTAGTCGGGTTCAACGGGCTTGGATTGTAATCTAATATTGTCCGTGTTTCGGGCTCAAAGCCCAAGTTAAACCAAGCCCGACCCATTTAGAAAGCCCAAGTGTCAGGCTAGTATAAATATCCCTTCACCACACTTGGTGAAGGGTGTTGGTTGCATTTTCACAAAACTTGTAACTCACCACTTCTCTCTAATCTAACTTTCTTTCCTTGTTTCTCTCTCTACTTTCTCTCTCTAAGATTTCTTCTTATTTTCTAGCAATTTGGTAAAGATTAGTGTTGTGTAATGGATTAAACTAGTGGGATAACAAAATGTTAAAGCTTTAATAGATCTTAGAGATGCGTAGTAGGATGACGAACACAATATTTAAGCTTAAACCCAATAAATCAAACCCAAGATCAAAACCCTAAAGAGAAAACCCTAACTTCTTCTTGCTTATAACCCTTGTTAATCTAAAACCCAAGCTTCTAAATGAAACCCAAATACCTTAGATATGATTACTAAGATCACTAGAACACTTGTATCTTTGTAGAAATAAAATTTATATGAAACCCTAGTTGATAAATAGTGAGCCGTGAGCTTTTGTATGTAGGGAGAGAGTTCTTGTGAATTTTTCTAGTGAATGGGAGAGTGTATGAGTTAAGTGATCATCGAACCTTCCTTATATAGTAACTAGTACATGTATTATCCTTAAACTAACCAAGGTTAGGAAGTATGGTTAATGGTACATATTGTAAGAAAATGTAAGGTGCTCTCCTCCTATCCATGCATAATGGATGAATGGGGTGGGTTTTAGGGTACTAAGATTATACAATTTCTAGTAACATGTGTTTAGGGTACAACTTGTGTAAGGTACTTTGGTCCTAGGTTGGTTTAAAGAAAGATACTAGTGAGTTTGAAAATGTATTAAGTGTGTATGTATGTATGATCCGGCCCCATTGTTTATCGTGTGAGAAAATAAGTTAATTTTTGGGTATTATTTGTTTAAGTATAGATTGGTATATGTATTTTCGGGTATGCCTAAATGTATTTTATTGCGAAACGTAAGCGTTTTACGTAACCAACAAAAATAAAATAGGAAAAGTTATAAATTATACTCTTAATAATTATATAACACTTGCTTGACGTAAACTTTTATTCGTTTGGTGCCCGTTTACGTTGAATGTTGATTTTTAGTTTACGCGATTTAACTATACGATAATAATAAAAAGCGAACGCGTAAAACTCTAAAAATAAATAATAGTAATAATTGAGTCAGGAAAGGACTTGAAATAACAGATTGTTACAGATTAGGCCCTTGGGGAAGTTGTGGTGATTTTCGGATAGATTCCGATCTAATGTAAAATCTGTCCCAAACAGTTTGTGTGTAAGGGGTGTGTTAAAAAAAATTTGACAAGTTAAAACTTTAAAAATATGTTAGTACACTTAGATACGATTCCGTAGATATAAAGAACGTAAAAATCGGAGTTAAAACGAAGAAGTTATGACTTTTTTTAAAGTTTGGCAAAACATATATATTTTTGACAGCTTTTGCAAAAACTGTGAACATTCTGATCAGATATTAAATTGAGGTTTTGACCCCTTTCGGGTCCGAATCGGCTAAAGTGTATAAAAGAAAACTTGTCCGGAATGATTTTTCGTTAAAATAAGGGACCTTTCGTTTGGCATGAATGTTTATAACGAAGGAGATACACTCCGTCAAAAGTAGACTATTTTTCGGAAAAGTTAATAAATTTCCTGCACACATTTTTATTAAGTATTAAAGCTGTTAGGAATTTATATTAGTGTTTTTTGGAGTCTTCGGGTCCGTTTGAGCTATAAAAACATTAAAGAATATTGTAGTAACACTTATATAATATATATACGCGTTGTAATGAACAGATTCGAGAATCAATAAAAAGGTTCCGCTAACCAACTGATACCGTATAAATATTATTTTACACACTATTTAGACTATAATTAAATTGGCTATTATAAAATATTACAAATGTGTATACTTATATATTAAAGTGACGAATTTGACGTAAACATTATTTTGACTTATGAAACTAAAACGCAAACTATTAGGTGGTGATATAACGTTATAAAATATAGAGCATCATTTTATTTCGCTTGCATTATTCTAAATCGACCTATAAACAAATAGGCTGCGTGCCAGACATATTGTGACGACTTTCCTTTGTTAATTTTTCCATAAATCAATAATATTACTTGAGGTGAGTTTATAGCTCCGCTTTCACTTGTTTTACAATTACTTTACAAATCTCGGGGTGAAATACATTGCTTGTTTTTACAATAGGACGCAAGTACAATACTTTAAAAAATTTATAATGATTATTGATGCGCCAAAGTACCGACAACCCACAACGCCCATCATTATGAACCGTTAATTACCTTGTATAAGCGTGTGTGTTATAAATAGATCTATTGAGATTGACATCCCCGTCCAAGTTTGGTCCCCTACAAGGCCAACAGGCGTATATCATATCGAAATCTGGAGGGTCTCGGGTTGGACCCTTCTAACGGGTAAATGTTATGTTTATACAATGTCTTCGTTTAGGTATCATGAGCTTAGTGCAATCAAATTACAATTTTATTTGGCATTATATGTGTTACATACAACTTAAATCTTGCGGTCCATAATTTGTGTTTACTTAAACCTATGAACTCATCAACTTTATGTTGACATTTTTAAGCATGTATTTCTCAGGTGCTTGACTGTTATGATATATTTGAAGTGCATTGGAGTCATCATACACCAAGACAACTTTTCATGGACTTTTCATGCTATACTTAATCCTCGTTGTATTTCAAACTATGATTTCTATTTGATGCAAACTCATGGGACCACTTGTTAAAACTTATTTATTTCAATGAGACAATGAGTTTATCATTTAAACGACATATTTAGAAGTCGTTCTTTTATATCTTTTGCTATTATATTATGAAGTAACTCTCCCTGTTACCTTCCCGCTGTCACATATTTTGGGGGTGTTACATCTGCTCTTATTGAAAATGGTTTTAGTCAAATTAAGTCTGATTATTCTTTGTATACCAAGTCTGATAAATGTGTTTTTGTTGCATTGCTTGTATATGTTGATGATATAAGCATCACTGTTAATAGTATATATGAGATTGAGAAGTTTAAAACTTTTCTTAAGTCTATATTCATGATAAGGACTTAGGGAAACTTAAGTACTTTCTAAGTTGAGGTTATTTATACTGATAAGGGTATATGTCTTAACCAGAAGAAGTATGTTCTTGATCTTTTGTCTGAGTATGGTATGCTTGCCTGTAAGCCTGTAAAAACTCCTTTGCAGTCTAAGTTGGTCATTACAAATGAAGCAACTATTGATGATCCTTTACTTGATAATATACCTAATTATCAAAAGTTAATAGGAAAATTAATTTACTTGACTAACACGAGGCCTGATATTTTTTATGTTGTACATTGTTTAAGTCAGTTTATGCATTCTCCATTAAAGACACATCTTAAAACAGCATTTAAGATATTGAGATATTTTATGGGTTCTCCAGGTTTGGGAATTCATATTACCGAATGCCCAGGTATGACTTTAAAAACTTATTCTGACGCTGATTGGGCTAAGTGTGTTGTTACAAAAAGGTCTATGACAGGATACTGTGTATATTTAAACAATACACTTGTATCCTGGAAAAGTAGAAAACATGATTTGGTCGATAAACTTGCCTTATTTGATATTTATCAGGCTGAGACTAAGAGGGGATGTTGAAAGTGTAGTCTTAGCCTGGTAAGGTTAAAGGACTAATTGTGTCATTTGTCTATTGTTGTTTTTTTTAGCTTAATCAGCTTTTGAGATGCAGTTGGCAAGTTGTTAATTGTTGAGGGACAGAAGATGTCATTACTCAAAGTTCAGCTCTATAAAAGTTGAGTTGACCAGATATTGAGATATAAATCTGATCAATCTCTCTCTCTTCTCTCTCGTTTTCACTCTCTCTCTCTTTCTCTAAAGTTGTAACCATAATTCATTGATCATCTTGATCTTGTTGCTTTATGATTAAGATCAGTGTTTGTGTTTTGATTTATCAAATTGAGATTTGATAGTGTTAGTCTTCATATATTGTAATTTTCTACAAAATATAAGATTCAGTTTGAGCCCTAGTCCCAACCCCAGCTCCGGCACCCGAAGAGTAACATTATCACACACTGTAATAAAACATAACGACCCGCAAAAGAAACACAAGAAAAAATTACATGTTTCGTCCCTATTTTGGATGGTCGTTAACTTTTCTCGTTAAGTCTAATAATTAAAAGGGTATTTTGGTCTTTTTGCTCCTGTCACCACCATAGGGACAAAACGTGTAATTTTTTATACGAATCAACTTAAAAAAAAGACCATTTTTTTCTTATTATTATTATTATTATTACGAGCAATAATTAATTTTTTTTATACGAATCAAATTAAAAAAAATCTATTTATAAAAAGAATTTTAAAACAAAAAATTATATTTTTTTTATTTCGGTTTCAGTTTACGAGCAATAATAAAAAAATCTTATTTTTTTTTATTTTTTTTAATTTCAGTTTCAGTTTACGAGCAATAATAAAAACAAAATTTAAATTTTTTTTATTTTGGTTTTAGTTTACGAGCAATAATAAAAAAAATCTTTAATTTTTTTTAAATTTTTTATTTTGATTTCAGTTTACTAGCAATAATAATTTTTTTTTAATTATTTCGGTTTCAGTTTACTAGCAATAATAAAAAAAAAATTCTTTTTATTTCGGTTTCAGTTTACTAGCAATAATAAAAAATTTTAAAATTTAAATTTTTTTTTATTTCGGTTTCAGTTTACGAGCAATAATAAAAAAAAATTTAAATTAAATTTTTTTTTTAATTCGGTTTCAGTTTACGAGCAATTTTATTTCGGTTTCAGTTTACGAGAAGAAAAATAATAAGTCGCGGTATTTTTTAAAAAAATTTAAAAATTGCTCGAACTGAAACCGAAGTAAAAAAAAATAAATTTTTAAATTTTTTTTTATTAATGCTCGTAAACAGAAACCGAAATAAAAAAACTTTAAAATTTTTTAAAATAAGAAAAAATAATAATAATAATAATAAAATTACACGTTTCGTCCCTATGATGGTGACAGGAGCAAAAAGACCAAAATATCCTTTTAATAATTAGACTTAACGAGAAAAGTTAACGACCATCCAAGAAAGGGACGACCAGTGTTACCAGTTTCAAAATTGGGGACGACTGATGTATTTAAAATGAAATAGGGACGAAACGTGATTTTTGAATAAACCATAGGGACGAAACATGTAATTTTTTCGAAACACAATGCATGTATCCAAACATTATTTTGCATACGAGTGCTCTTGTTTTATAGTGATCATGTATTAAACACATCATCTGCTAAGTTACCACGCTCATTGCTTGTAGACAATGAGTTGAAATTTCAAGTTCTGATATAATACGTAGACTATTTAACATCCCATATATTTTAAGGGAAATCTACTAATACATATCTAAACCAAAACATTAAGTTAAATGATAGGTATGGGTGAATTGAGTTGGCATGATTGAATAAGCTCAGTATCAGGCAAATTTAGAGCCGGAAGTGAGAAATGACTTTGCGTCGAGCTTCCTTTTCTAATCTCTTTCATTGTCATCAATGCTGCAATGGTGTTTCTAAAAATCCCTTCTCCTACCATTGTGATCGCCGTTTCTTTCATCTCCCCTGCCACCACTACCGTCGGGAAGACCTCATCAATGATGCTTTCACATTCTTTCACAAGCTTTGAAATGAGCTCCGTGGTGAAGAAAGGTTGCTCCAAGACCTTTTGTATGAATGGCAAACGTAGTAACCCTCCGGTTCGTTTGTCGTACTTCTTTAGAATCTTTGCCATTCCTATGCCAAAAATTCAATGTTTTTAGAGTTAGTTAATTAGTTGAGACCAAATTTTTAAGTTTCTTACTTTCTTTTGTACGTTTATAAGTAAATGAGACCATGTATGATGTATAAACATGGCTCAAACAATAAAAATCTAAGATAATAGTAAAAGGTTAGAATCTTTGACTTCAAGGGTTTCATTTGACAATACAATTGGTCAAAAGTTTGACTTTTTATATATATTACCAGTGTAATTGATGTTGCTATAGTTGACTAAAAGCACCATTTCACCATGGAAGTCAACAATGTCTTTTCTAATTTTTGCCATCTCTTCTTCATACTCTGCTTCTGATGATGGTTCACTCTTGTTCACCCTCTTTATTCTTTGTTGCAATTCCTTAAACGTTAAAGAAATTATATATATAAGTAAACCGACAAACTTCAAGTTCAAAGGCACCTGTGGTTGACTAAGTTATCTTAACTATTTTTGAAACATTAATTAACTAGTACTCGTAATATGTTTTACATAAGGGTTCAATATGTGACTACAGATTTTCATACAATTTTACAAGACAACCCGTTTATCAAGTGATGGGTTGAATTTTTGTCACTTGAAAATGCGACACGATGAGTATCAATCAACAAGTGATCGTGTTGTCATGATATGAGACAAAATTCTTCTTAGTCTGTGCGCCAAAATCAGCTTTGATTTCTAGCTAATCCGCATACGAGACAAAAAAAAGAGTCTATGATTTCTCCTTGAGAGGCAAAGTAACTTTCGATTTCTTTAAGTTGAGTAAAGCCCAAATCTTGAGTTAGGATACATAAAGTTAGGATGTTGGAATTGCTTATTACAATTTGCTTACATCTTAAAATAGGTAGATATTGGCAAATAGAATATGTACAAAGAAGTGAACAACACAAGATTTTAATGCACAATACTCTAAAGTCCAAACGATCAAACACAGTTAAAACGTACTGTTTATCACTTTATCTGCTACATAACAGAAACAAAGAAAAATAAGCAGATTAAAAGTTTGACAAGAAATCCCACAAGCCTCCCTTTTGTATTACTATAATAATATATATTTTTAAAGAAATTCTAGATCCACACCTATTTTACACAAAAAAATTCTACACCTACATGTGTCAAATAAATATAGGTAGTGAAAAAAAATAAAATATGATACTTGTATATCCCAAGTTGTAAAAATATTACTGTATTTAATTGAAAGAACAATAAGTCTGTTTCAATGAAATATGAACCTGAACTTTTGGTATGTAGCAAATAACACACCATAACATTAACATATTATCATGATCACAAACAAAAGAAAGCTAAAACTTACCTTATGACGAATAATGAAGTCCTCTTCTTGTTCCATGAAAAACATGTTAAATTTCTCGATCTCATTGTTCAAAAGATACACAAACTCGTCTTCGGATTTCCCATACTCCAACGATGAAGATATCAACCTAACAAGCTTCTTCAAATCCTTATAATTCAAATACATATCACGCCACCCCGGCAAAGTTTCTTGAACATGTTGCTTCAATCTTTTGCCAAATTTCATTCCTAGTTTTTTTGATCAAACAAAAAACTAAAATATGGGTATTGTTAGGTGCCTCAAATGCTACACAAAAACCAAAATTTATAATGACAAAGATGAAATGTGTGAGATTTTATTAGCAAGAAAGGGTTAGAATATCTAAAGAGCATATGCTTGGCGTGAATGAAGTGGCAGTTAGAAAAAAAGGTACGATTTAAGTCTATGCTGCAAGAGAATTCTTGGCATATTCCATTTCTAATACTCATGCTTTGGACCAACATCAAGTAACATAACTTTTTTGGTAATTGAATAATACTTTGATAAGACTCGATGTTATTATCCTTTTTCTTATATGGTATGTCTAATAGTAATGTGTATCAAATTCCAAAGTTTCCATCCTATTATGATAGTGTGATATGCGCCGTTCATTTAAAATATATATTATGTTTACCTAAAAAGAAGCATGTCGAACAAAATGTACTAATGTGCTAGTTCATATTCTTGACGTCGTTTATTCATCAATAAAGTTGATTTTACTAATTCAGTAATTCCATCAACAGTTTTTTTTTTCATTTTGTAAAAAAAAAAAACAAAAACAAAACTTCACAGTTGTTTTTAAGGTTTTCTCAGACAAAACGAGTTACCACAATCACTTGATTCTGAGTATCTCATTGATAGTGTTAAATTAAAACTAACAACTTGAAATACAAATCTTTATGTTTTAGTGATTTAGATGTTTAAATAATTATATACTTTCTATCATAAGTATTAAAAATTTACATCATAAAAAGTTAATTTTGACTAAACTATAGGTGCAACATAAACAAAGAAGCAACAGAAATATACTATCGGGGTTTGCACTTACATAGAAAACGATATTTTTCGAAAAAAAATTACATTTTGTGACTCTAAACCAGGTTTGACCTGACACCCAAGTGGTCCGCTCGTGCCTACTGTTATGTCTGGACGTATGAGTTACACAAATTATTTATTTTCAAATTTATCAGTGATTTTATTAAGTGTATGAATAACTTATTAAGACGCTCAATGCGGACTTGTTCACTTCTTGATACATATAAAATAATGAGAAAATATTTACACAAAAAGTTTCACATAATAATTTTGCAACATAAGTTATCACATTATTGTGTGAAAGTTTTTATATAAATGTTTTATTAGAAAAGTTCAACATAGATCCACAATGAGTGCGTTTATTTGCCCTCTTTTTTATCTCAGTTTAGACTCACTCCCACTTTTAATTGTTTGGTATGCAGGTTTTGATTTAATAACATCCATGTGGCCCACATAGTGGGTTTTAACATGTAAGTCTCTCTCACATAGTTTAAACTTTAAATAATAATTTTATATTTTATTTTATTATAAAATATATTTAATATATATAATTTCTCTCTTTTAAACCTATATCAAATCCAAATCCTAAATCAAATTAAAATCCAAATCTAAACTCACCTATAAACCAAACGGACCCTTAGTAAAGATCTAATAAAACAATCACAGCCATCCATTTTTTATCAAATTAAATAAAACTCACTTTTCACCTCTTTTTAAAAAATTAAATATCTCACAAACAGTTAATTGTTATGCAAAACGAAACATACCATCGCGACGAGAATTAAATCATCTTTTTAAAGAGGGGCACTTTGATATACTTTCGACGAACTTTTTATTTCAATTTTTTTTTCAGTCACGTCTGAAAAAATCACATGTGATTCTGGAAAATCATATGTGATTTTATTAAATCACATGTGATTCTGATACAAATCATATGTGATTTTTTCAGACGTGACTGAAAAAAAAAATCAAAAATCTTTTTTTCGTCGAAAGTATATAAAAGTGCCCCTCTATAAAAAGATAATTTAATTCTCGTCGCGATAGTGTATTTTTTGTCGTTTGACGATTTACCGTTTGCGAGATATTTTATTTTTAAAAAGAAATAAAAAATGGGTTTTTTTAATTTAATAAAAAAATGTGTGGCTATTATTGGTCAATTGAGTCTTTGATAAATATTGGGTCTGATCTCATCTCAATGTCTTATAGAAATAACAATCCCTTTAAATAATATCTTTCACAAAAAGAGGTGGCATGTATTTATAGAAAAATGAGAATTTAAAAATAAGAGATGAATAAAATATTTTTTATTGATGATAATTTATTTTGTGAAAGATTTTTATGGATATAGCATTTCTTTAGTTTACAAGAGTATGTGTATATGACTGAAAAGAAAAGATTTATAAAGAACAATGTTCAATTAAAGAAAAAATCTTTCAATCTCATCTATCCAATTTATTTTCATCTAACGGCTTATATTAAATCCTATGTTTATTTAATTAAAAAACCCACTTTTATTCTATTTTTTAAAATTAACATATCTCTCAAACCGTTAATCGTTACGCAAATTTAATTATACCATCGCGAAGATAATTAAATTATCTTTCTATACACAGGCACTTTTATATACTTTCGATGAATTTTTTTTTTAATTTTCTCCAAGAAAAAATCACACGTGATTTATTACTTTAAAAATCATAAGTGAATTTGTAAAATCACATGCGATTTATGAAATAGCACGTGATTTTTAAAAACAACAAATGACAAGTGATTTTACAAATCACGTGTAATTTTTTTTCGCGAAAATTTTAATACTAAGAAACCGTCAAAAGTATATGAAATCGATTTTTTTTAGTTACGTCTGGAAAAATCACATGTGATTTGTATCACAAATCACATGTGATTTTTTCAGACGTGACTGGAAAAAAAAATTCAAAAAAAGTTCGTCAAAAGTATATAAAAGTGCCCCTCTATAGAAAGATGATTTAATTCTCGTCGCGATGGTGTATTTTTTGTCGTTTGACGATTTACCGTTTGCAAGATATTAAATTTTTTAAAAAGAAGTGGAAAGTGATGTTTTTTATTATTTGATGAAAAATAAATGGCTAGAATGTGTTTTTTTATTCTTTGATATAACATTGTTCTTTAATGATCTCACTAATACTACTATTTAGGCGTACAGTTTAAATTACGTGAAATTGTGAAATATCTATTTTGGGGGGGGGGGGGGGGGGGGGGGGAACTGGTATAAGGTTGATTGGTTTGGAGTAAGAGTGACGGGTGGTTTTGCATGACAAACCAATCATGAAGATTAGCGATGTACATGTGGCATGGTTGTAGCTGTTACCGTAGCTTTATTTGTGGAGATGTGGATTATGGAAAGGGATAATTCCTACGAATCTCCGAAAGGATCTCCAGTAGAAAAGGAAATTTTAAAATCAAATGCGACGTGGGAAAGCGTTCAAACTTCAAAGAAACGCAACAAATAAAGGAATATTAGTTTTTGTTAGCGAAAATGCCAAACTATAAGATACAAAATTTGTTTATGTGAGCAACCAAATACTTACTTATTTCTAAAAAGGATTAAAACCAAATTTTTTGATAATAATAAAAATACAAATCTAATTTGTATTGTTTATTTAGAGTATATTACAATTGATTCCTCTTAAATTTATATGTAATAGTGCTCAGTAAGGGGTGATAATTTTCGACACGACGCGATAAATGACACGAACCCGACACGAAGTTAAACATGTTTGTGTTGAGGATAAACAGGTTTTGGTAAATAAAAAAAAGGTCGACATGTCTAACCCGTTTAATAAACGGGTCGTATTTCGGTTGAGTAAGTATTAAACAGGTCAACCCGCAAACCCGTTTAAGTATATATATATATAAGCCTCTAAAAATCAAATTTATAACTTGAACTTTAGGTTAGATTTGGATTATATGTATTTTGTATGTACTTAATATGAGTGAATTACGATTATAACTCATATATCGTTGAAATTATGGTATAGTTATTTGTATGTTATATTTATCATTGTTTTAGACCCTTATATCATTTTTGCATATAACTTAGTTAAAACGGCAACTCTTCGTTTGACCTATTTATTTAAACATGTTAAATGGGTAACAAACAGGTTACATGTGTTATGCAGGTCTGGGTTAGGGTTAAGTTTCTTGAAACGATTAATAAAAGGGTCGTGTTTGGGTAGAAGTCATTATAACCCGTGAACCCGAACATGTCAACTCGAACACGACTCGATTGCTACCCATAGTGTTTAGTTGAGTATCACATGTGTATAAAAAAGTTATGACATGATATGAACAAAATTTAGCAACTAGACGGGTCAAAATTAATGGGCTTACGACCAGTTATTAATTAACATCCCTTCAAACTCACAATGTTGCAGAATAATATTGAGAGTTTGTTAAACAAAAAATAAAATTAATACTGAAAAACAACCACACAGCTTTAGAGGGCTTCACACTTCAAAACTGGTGCTAGACGAAGTCTCATTCAGATGTGTTAGGATTTATGTTTTAGTAAGTTAGTACCGACAGTACAAATAGTTAGTACTGTTAGTTATAGTTAGTACCGACACTACAAATGTAAGTACTGATCGATTAGTTAGTACCGTTAGTTAGAAAATAGTTAGTACCGTTTATGAGATATTCTAGGAAAAGATATGTGTTATCTGTTAGCGATTTGTAAGCTTGTGAGAGTTTATCCTTAGTCTATAAAAGGATCTCTCTAAGCATAGTTAGATATACGTCCTCAAGATATCTCATAGCAATATCATATCTAAAATAGTTAGTAATCTGTAATTGTTCAAAGCAGATTAATAGAAGTTGTTATTTAGTTATACATTGTTTTTCTTAGTACTTGTGTTGAGATTCCGCATCAACATATAGTATTCATAATCAGTGTTTCTACATAGTCAGTTGTATTTATACAGTTTGGCTATCATCCTTCATAGGCTACAAAGATCTATTCGTTTAGGGACTCACAAGTGGTATCAGAGCCTGTGAGAAACTCTGAATAAGAAGAACAATCAAATCATACTCTCATACTCCTTAACTAAACATGTCTGCTTCATCATCACAAGATGAAATTCCACCACCACCACCACCTCCACCATCATCACAAACACCAACCCAGCAAACTCCTCATACAGTTTCAACCATCAAGCTGCCTATTCTCAAAAAGGGGGAATATGATATCTGGGCTATGAAGATGGAGCACTATTTGGCCCATACAGATTATCCAATTTGGGAGGTTATACAAAATGGGAATGGTCCTGTTTCAATCACTACAGATACATCAGGACAAATTAAGGTTTTGCCTCCTAGAACTGCAGAAGAGATTGTAGCCAGAGAAAGAGAGAGAAAAGCAAGGACCACCTTGCTTATGGCCCTACCAGAAGATCATCTTGCTAAGTTCCATAAGATGACAGATGCAAAAGAAATGTGGGATGCCATCAAATCTAGATTTGGTGGAAATGACGAATCCAAGAAGATGCAAAAGTATATCTTGAAGCAACAGTTTGAAGGATTCTCTGTATCCAACACAGAAGGGCTTCACAAAGGTTATGACAGGTTCCAAAGTCTTCTAAGTCAGCTAGAGATTCATGGAGCAGGTGTATCTACTGAGGATGCTAATAAAAAATTCCTAAGATCTCTACCTTCTGCCTGGTCACAATTTTTTTTTAGATAGAAAATCGAACAAGAAAAACCATTTCTTTTGTCTACGTTATTAATAATGAGAACCAAACCAGGGGTGGACACTCTTAGTTTTGATGATTTGTACAATAATGTAAGAGTCTTTGAGAGTGATATAAAAGGCTTTACTGTATCATCATCCTCTAGCCCACAAAATGTAGCTTTTGTCTCAGAGAACACAAACAGTACTAATGAAGTTAGTACCGCTTATTGTGTTCCTAATCTTTCTGGTCAAAACACTAAGTATGAACAA
>BQNB010002723.1:0-53751 GCA_026074375.1 Tanacetum coccineum
GGTCGATGTAGCCAGAAAAACAGCTCCAAGGGGCTTGTTGCAGCAATGTAAAAACAAGGAAAAAATTATATAATTTTTTTTTTGTACTCTCCATTAATAAGTACAGTAGTATGTATGTTAATTATGAGTACAAAAGTTCAATATATCTAATGTCAGTAAAATGGGTTGAAATAGCCATCTGTACTTGTGTTGGTTAATTGCTGTACCGACGGCTTTTGGAACCTGTTAACACTAACAGATGATTCTCGTTGGCTCAATTCGGCCCCTTTACCACCCAAAATATATCCATCTAGACCAGTTAGAGCTTCAAGGTCAACATCTTCTGAGGTAAAAGGTGACACAGTGTTCAATGCCAACAGCTCATCATTTTATCTAGGCCGTGAAGAGGCTTCCATCTGATGTGTACGTGGGATAGTCAGTTATATATTTAGTTCCTTTATTTTAGGGCTACTTTATTTCTCTTTACTAGGTTATATAAGTTAGTTATGGATGTAGGAATAGATTATTGAATAAATAAACTGTTCCTTGTTTCTCTAATTCTTCCTCTTTCTCTTCTGTAAACATCTTTCCTTTTCTGTAACCATATCAATGGTATCTGAGCCGGTTACAGCCATGAATACCCGCCACAAAACCAGCATAGAATTTGAAAATGAAGTTAACGAGATCTTGGCTAGACACGAGTCTAGTTTCAAAGAAGTCAACGCCACACTACAGACCATATTAACCGAACTCCAGGCACTACAAACGTCTCGTAGTGATAATCACACCCACCCAGAAATTAATCCGTTCTTCCTAGGCGAAACTTCTAATTCCACTAGTTCCGAGCGTCGTGACCCTCATAACCATCAGCTTAAGTTGCAGATTCCAAAGTTCGATGGTAAAGATCCAACGGGTTTTATTTTCAATGCAGAACAATACTTTCGCAGTTTTTCAAAAATGTGGTCTCAATCCGCAAGTTGAACTTGCATCCTCCACTTTGTATTGGGCCTTGGCCCATATACGTATATTATGAACTAAGCCCAGTAAGCTTGGTGCTCATACTATACGTTATCAGCGTTGCTCTTGCGTTTTGGACCAACCGACTTCGAGGACCCATCTGAGGCTCTATCACGTCTTCGTCAAACTTCAGACTTGGAAATTTATATCGAATCATTTGAAAATCTTTCACATAGAGTTGACGGGTTACCCGAAGGCTTTCTTATTGCAAGTTTTATTGCAGGACTTCAAGATGACATTCGTTTGGATGTGAAAATCAAACGACCTCGTACCTTGGCCGATACGATTGGGGTTTCTCATTTGGTTAATGAACGAAACAAACTGTCAAAGAAGATACTAGCCAACCAGCCCGCTTTTCGTCCACGATGATGGCGTCAAAGTCTAGTCCAAGTCTACAAAGCAGTATCTTAGGGCCACCACCCAATTCCCGTGGACATGATAGCCCAGATAGTGAAGCCAAGTTTCGACGTATCACTACTCAGGATGCACGAGAACATCGAGATAAAGGATTATGTTATTATTGTGATGAAAAGTTTGTGTCAGGTCACCGTTGTGGTCGTCCACAACTATTCATGATTGAAGATTCTCTTGAAGTCAACCGTGATGATGATCGAAAAGTGGAATTCGAACCAGAAATTGAAAGTCAAGGAGTTGTGCCTGAAATTTCCTTTCATGCAATCTCAGGAACAAGTCATCCTCGAACTCTTCGTGTATAGGGCAAGTTAAAAAATAAGAATGTGATTGTACTAATCGATGGAGGTAGCACACACAACTTCATCGATGAGGCTACTGTGACTATGTACGATCTACCAATTTTGCAAGGCCAGAAGTTTCATGTAACACTGGCAAATCAGGAAAAAATAGAATGTGTGAGTCGCTGTAAAGCCCTTACAATAGCCATTCATGGGAAATCTATTACTGCTGATTATTATGTACTTCCTGTTGCAGCATGCCCAATTGTTTTGGGTGTACAATGGCTAGAAACTATTGGGCCAATCACTATGGACTACAAGCAGCTTACCATGTCGTTTGAGCTTGCCGGAGTTTTTCACACCTTTTATGGACTGAAACACAATGTTATGGAAGCTCTAAAAGAGAAGGAGTTGAATTCCTTACAAGGGTTTCATCAAAGTTTGGGACGAGAAGAGAGTCCCAAAATCGCCTTCCATGCAAAAGATGTCTCATTACCGAATCCTATGTGGCCTCACAAGCGACAAGAAGTGAAAAGTTTTTTGCCAACTGATTTACGACGAGATGCTAAGATTCTTCATGAACCTGAAGTTGTGCTTGATCGTCGGGTCATTAGACAGCTAAAGATCACCCAAAGCATGAAGTCTTAATCAAATGGAACGGTGCTCCTCGCGAAGATGCTACTTGGGAAAACGAGTGTCAATTCCGGAGGTCGTTCCCAGACTTTATCCTTAACGGGGGAGGATTGATGTGTACGTGGAATAGGCAGTTATATATTTAGTTCCTTTATTTTAGGGCTACTTTATTTCTCTTTACTAGGCTATATATGTTAGTTATGGATGTAGGAATAGATTATCGAATAAATAAACTGTTCCTTGTTTCTCTAATTCTTCCTCTTTCTCTTCTGTAAATATCTTTCCTTTTCTGTAACCATATCACCATCCACTAGAAAGAACCACAAGTGAAAAAAAGACTGGTACGTATATACATAAAACATTGAAACCATGGCTCTATCATAGCTAGATGCCTTTCTGATTTGTGGATCATCATCAATCAATCATCACAGGTCAAGAAAAAAAGCCAACTTAGCATATTGCAGTAATACTCAATGGGGGGATCAACAGCATCTGAAATCCGGAGGTGCCAGAGGTACACATTAATTCTTTCACAAAACATGACGGTTAAATCGGATAAAACATGGATCAAGTATGTATAGTGAAATAATTAAAGCAATTTGATTACGACGAAGAACGGAGGGTTATTCTTCTAGTTCGGGGTATGAATCATAACATTTTCGCAATCTTTAGAGAAATTATATTTTAAAGAACTCTAAATTTTGCAATTTTCTTTGAAAAAAATAAAAGTTTTGAAAAATGTAAGAAATGTTTATTATTTTTGGGTAAAGTGTTTCCCCCCGGTAAAAGATGTATTATAATCCAAAAAAGCTATTCAGTACAAAGAATGTGGGTGATTCCCACATCTCGCCCCGGTTACATAGGCAAAAAGTAAAACAAAAACAAGCATGACTACTCCCATATGAAGGATACTACTAAGACAGAATACAAGTGACCTCAACAAACATCAAAAAATATATTTCTTCTTCCTGCCACGGACCGTGATATCAAGATCATCACAAATAGACTGAAGGTGCTCGGGCAAATTATGATTCTCGTACATATCGTCATCATGCATGTCATAATCATCATTATCTGGATAAGAGTCCTTCCATTGTTCCAACAAGCTATTAGTACCATAACCTTTATCACTTCCATCTTTACCACTCGTGGAAATCCTTAAGTTAGCAGTTTCATCAAACACCACCACCACTTCACTATCATTTTCCATAATACCCGTAGGAACTAGCGGGTTCCCGTCATTATCCAACAGCCTAATTTTACCTTCACAAATTTGCCGTTCTATTTTATCAATTTTCTCACCAATAGGAGTATTACAAGCAAACTCCCCATCATTATCGATATTCATAAAAGAGGATCCACTTGAAGTAGCCCCATTATTAACCAAATTAAAAAATGTTCATTAATGCTATGAATAACTCTGAAACGTGTACATTTTGCTTATAATTTTAAATAATTGGTATTCTTGTATTTTTTTTATTATTATTCAAATTGGGGAAAGGCAAGTGTTTGCGATTTTGGGTGGTTTGGTAAATATAGGTTCATTTTTATGCAGACTTTTGAAAATGGGTACACTTTTTGATAGGTCCCCACTTAGCTTTTATCTCCTTCCCCTAAGCATACTATTTGCTCTTTCAACTAACCAATGCTTGCGGGTTGTTTCACAGAGGCGAAGCATTGGCGGATGCACAGTTTCTCACACCAATCTTTGAATGGATTGTCACGGAATTGCTTTCCATTGTCTGATATGATCTCCCCTGGTAGGCCAAATCTGCAGACAATGTTATCCCATACGAACTTCTTCACTTGATTGATCCGTGATGGATTTATGGGGCGACAGGCCTTTGCCTCGATCCATTTGGTGCAATAATCATGACAACAATTAAGAATTTGACTTTACCTGGTCCTTCCGGGAAAGGTCCGGCTATGTCTATCCCCCACTTATAAAATGGCCATGGAGACGTGATAGGGGTCAAGTTCTGCTGTGGATTCTTGGGGGACGAGGGGTCGGTTGTACACTGACATCCAATGCACTCCCTTACTAATTTTCCCCTTGCATCCATATGCATGTCGGCACTAGTAATATCCGGTTTGGATTGCTTTGGCGACCACCGATCTGGGGGCCGAAAGCATCTGCATACCCCCTCATGAAATCCTCTTAGGACATAGTTTGCTTGGAGTGGTCCAACGCACCGGAGCCATGGTCCTAAAAAAGACTTTTTGTACAGGGTTCCATTGATCATGGCGTACCTGACCGCTTTTCGACGTACCGCCCTAGCCTTCTTTTTATCCTCCGAAAGGATCTCTTTTGTCAGAATCACAGTAAATGGTGTCATCCAAGTGTTAACCTTCTTCTTGCACCACGTCAAGGATTTCTTTTTCGTTTATGGATTTTTCCTTTAATTCTTCCACGAGCACCTGTTTGTTAAGATGCGCGAAGCTTGTGGATGCAATCTTGCTCAGGGCATCTGCTTTCTTGTTTTCACTTCGTGGGATTTGTTTGATGGAAATTTTCCTTAAATGCTTTTTGAAGTGTTTTTACTTGTTCCGGTATTGGGACCAAAGCCTGACGTTTGCGGTGAAAAAACCGATAACTTGGATTGGCCACCAGTCTGAGTCAATATTTGCTGTAAGTTCTCATACCCATTTGCTCTGCGATCCGAGGACCGGCTATAGTGCTCTCAACTCGGCTTCGTTGTTGGTGGCCCCTCAGAACCTTAATTCATGATTTATGTGAATTCTGCCCCTTCCGGGTTTGTCAGTATCAGACCTGCCCCGGAGCCGTCGACGCAGGACGAGCCGTCTGTGAACAATGTCCACGGCTCCGGTAGTGCTTCCGGTTCAGCCATAAGTTCGTAACCGGAGACTCGTCTTCCGGTCGTTCCACAATGAAATTCCCAATATTTGGCCTTTGAATTCGGTCCTTGGTCTGTATTGATGTCATATCCTTTCTAAACGAACTTCCACTTTAGCATTCTTCCAGATATTTCCGAGCTTGACAACAGTTGCTTTATCGGTTGACTTGTTATTACAACGACCGTGTGTGCCATGAAGTATCTTTCAATCGTTTATACTTGCCTACGTGAGCAAGCTAACACCAACTTTTCCCCTAGGGGTATAGTTACTTTCCGGGCCCCACGTAAGTGCGGCTTACAAAATATACTGGTATTTGCCTGCCTTCTCTATCCTTCATCAAGACCATGCGCTGATAGCTATTCTTTTGCTTGCAGCTAAGTAATAAATTAATTCCTCCACGTTTCCCTTGGGCGGTGAGTGTTGGGAGTTCTGCGATGGAGCTTCTATTCTTCATTATGCTCAAAGGTCCTCCTCGGCTTCCGGTGTCCCATTGAAAATCGCCTTTTTGTGCAATTTTCAAAGGTTTTGAAAAAAAGGTAAACGACTTTTCTGCTGATATTGACAAGAATCTCTTTAAACTTTGCTAATTTTCCATTTAGTTTCTGCACGTCCGTGATATCTCGAGATTGGCAAAGCTGAGACGCTCTGCTTTATCTGGACTAGCCTTCAACAAAAAACCCGTTGGTGCTTACTTTGATAGCCAAAAACATTCCTTCCTGCATTCCGAAAGTGGCACTTCCTTGGTGTGTGGGGGGGGAGTTCAACTATGTTTTACTGTCGAAGGGTTTTGAATGTCTCGATATGTCCTGATGATCTCTTCTTCCCTTCGGCTCTTTATAACCAGTCGTCGAACCAATACCTCCAAGTTACTCCAATTGCCTTTGGGAATCTTTAATCCACTATAACTTGATACGGTGGATTCCGGGCATTTATTACAGACCGAACGGTATTTTGGAATAACAAAAATATTCCTTGGCTGTTAAGAACGCTGTTTATTTTCTTCAATCTTCTTTAGCCATCTAAACTGTGATATCCCCTTGATGCTCCAAGAAACATGAAAGAGTACCCACAGAGGGACTTGACCTTCCAGTCAATTTCCCGGTAATGGATAACAGTCCTTGGGACATGCGTTGTTTAAGGATCTTTGAAGTCCACCGCACATGCGCCAAGTTCCCGTCAGCACTTTTGACCATTAACGGATTAGATAGCCAACTGTTATAAAGGACCTCCTTCAATATTCCAGCGTCTCCATTAAATTTGCCACTATCATCTTGGATTGCCTTATTTCTTTCCGGTGCCAGTCCTCTTTTCTTTGCCTACGGTTTAATATCCTCTTCCCGGATTGTTCAAGCAGTGTTCTGTCGATGTTTCGTAGGGACCCCCGTCATATCATCTTTGCTTCCAGGCAAAAATATCCAAGTTTTGTTTGAGTAGGGCACACAGTATCTTTACGTCCCTTTTTTTTTCTGTTTAAACGTGACCCTATGGCAACTGTACTGTTCAGGGTACTCCGGTGGATTGCTATATTTTATTTTCTCTTCCCGGATACTATAATTCTATGCTGCGGTAGGCTGGGTGCTTGGTCCGGAGATCATAGCACATTCCATGGGAATGATCCTGCTGCTCTGTAACGTTACCGTGCCACCTTCGACGGGAAACTTCAACATTCCGTGTGCATGTTGAACGGTACAACTCGGATTTTTTCTTATGCCCCCCCACCCGGCCTCCTATTAAAGTCATTGGGTGATGGGATGATGACCTGAAGACCATGAAGTTCATCCAAGCGAAGTGGAATTGTTGCTTCCATTGCCCTATGTTCACTATAAGGAGCTAACTGAACCTAGCGGCCAAGATGTTTTTCTTTCTTCGTTCTCCGCTGAATCCGAAAGGTGGAGAGTGGTTGGCCGGAAACCATTTGGTCCCTAATTTCTTTGCGGAGCTTTACAAGAATGCTCATGACAAGACCTCCGAGGAATGCTCCACCGTCAATGTATACCCTATGCCACAAAGTGTCCGCGCCAAAAATATACAACTTCGATATCATCGGCCCTCCCGTCCCTCTTCTTCACTCAAGTGTGTGGAAAGATATTGTTATCCTTCCGGAGAGAAGCTCTGGGTAAACCTGGGCTTAGGCACACTCTTTCCCCATGGTTGGGGGATCATGGGGCATATATTCATAAAGGTTTAACCTTCCGGACCGCCCTTTTTTTCAGTGCATTTGTCTTCTCGTTCTGTTTAATTCCTTAATGAAATTGCGAACAGTTTTCCGCCTTGATCATTCATCTATTTGCTTACTCAGCTACATAAATGCATTCGTATCGTGTTTGTGCCCCGTATCTGAATAAATTCGCAGTACTTGCTCGAATCCCCTTTTTCCACCGGAGTTACATTGGGGGGTGGGCTTTGACTTTCCTTTTCCAGATGAAAATTTTCCCTGGTGTATTAGTGAGAGTGAAATCTACCTGGCTTACGATCCCGGTCTTTGCTTTAATTCTATTTTTGAAGCCTTCTTGAAGGCTCGTTTGTCCCCTCCCTCTGACGGTTTTCCATGATGAGGATACTTACTTTCGACCGTGACTGAGTGGCAGCGACTTCCCTTGTAGGAAGGACTAGTCAATCTTATATATTATCATCCACGGATCCAGATTCTTCATATAGACACTTGATTAACCCAGGGTGGCGTTATTCCGTGCATAAAATCCGGAGATTCCATGCATTCCGGAGACAACCTTCTACTCCAGGACCTTCGGCCTTAATCTTTCATGAAGTCCTCCGAGATTCTCCATCTCTTTGCTTGATGTGGTGTATCTCCAGCGATCTTTGATGTCTTGTTTGTTGAAGATAGTTTTTTCCCCTAAACCTGTCCTCAAGATCTTCATAGCTATCAATTGATTCTAATTGGTAATCTAGTCAAACCAAACTCTTGCAATCCCGGTTGAGGGTGAGTTGAACAGTGACACCATGTCGCATTGCCCAACCTTCTGTTCTTGCAAGCGATTGAAATTACTTTTAGGTGATCTCCGGTCTCTGCTTCCAGTATATGTTTTGACATGCCAGGCGATCCTAGTCCTCGGGAGACCTGATAAGTCCGATCCGTGATGTAAAGGATTTTCTTTCTTCAGTCACATGTCCAAAGGCTATAGAGATCATCATCATAGGTGTTTATTTCACAGCCTCCTTCATGGATTTCCAGTGGCCTCCTTCACTGTCCCTACTTCCGAGTATTGGCTAGGTTTGCACGCGAAGGTTTTTGCCCTTGTGAACGTCTTCATGTTTCAACATCAACTTTTGTACTTGGGGATTTCGCCGAAGACTATCAGAACGCGCGGATTTAACTGGTCCTTTCTTCCCAATTCTTTCAAACACCCCCCTTCCTTCGTGGCTGGGCTACGTGAAGGGACTTTTCTTCTTGATCCTTTTGAATACAGCTGCATGCGGATGATGGGCTCAAGAATATCTGCCGTGCCGTGCCTTTTCGGGTTCTGTCCGGCAGTTGGTGTTTTGTATTCTGAATATACGATTTTCATGTTTCTTATCTAACATCCGGACCTTCCTCATAGAATCAGCCGTGCATTTAACCGCATTGTGTCTATCCTTTCTGCTCTTTTTCTTTTGCCTCTGTTCAGCAATAGCGGCTGCAAGAGTTGGAGATAATTTTTTGTCGCACATTACCCTAAGCAACCTCAACAGACATAGTTCTTCAATACCCTGGGACCATTTATCCCCCCAGTGTTTTCTCACGCGGACGTTGGATTATTAGTATTTGTTCTTGAGTGCTCATGGTGAGTTTTTAAAAAACGAGGTTGCGTTCCAGTTCCCACGGATGGCGGTTACTTGTTAGTATAAAACAAAATATCGTGTTTGGGTTTTGGTAGCGCTCAAGTCTCTTATTGGGATCGGGGCCCCTTCAGCGACTTGGATACTGGATCTTGTACTAGAGCAAGAGAAGTGATGATGTTCTGCACAATTAAAAGTAAACCGTTAGCCTTACCGTGGGGACGGACCCCACGATTAAGCTCCGGCGTGAGAGTAAGTTACACAATGGTATGTCCGAGAATTGTTCAGAGTATGGTGAAAGAGTTAATGATTAGACAGAATTTACCTTTTTGAGATGTTACTGTGACTCTATTTATAGTGTCTAGTACTAGGGTATCCTAGTATTTCGGTTAACTTAGTAGTGGTCGGAGTGGGTCCCTTGTCGGCAAGGTTCCACGTATAAACTTGTTTGCGGAGCTAACTAGTGTCATCGACGGTCAGTGTAAGTCCGAGGGCCGCTACGGATGCGGCTAAGAAGATAGCTCGCCAGGCGTCTTTGAAATATCCGGAGCGTCACCCTAGTCAGGGCTTAGCGGTCCCAGCTATTTGATGTATTGGGCCTTGGCCCATAAACGATATTATGAACTAAGCCCCGTAAGCTTGGTGCTCATAACTATACGCTTATCAGCGTTGCTCTTGCATTTCGGACCAACCAACTTCGATCTGAGGCTCAATCACGTCTTCGTCAAACTTCAGACTTAGAAATTTATATTGAATCATTTGAAAATCTTTCACATCAAGTTGACGGGTTACCCGAAGGCTTTCTCATTAGAAGTTTTATTGCAGGACTTCAAGATGACATTCGTTTGGATGTGAAAATCAAACGACCTCGTACCTTAGTCGAGACGATTGGGGTTTCTCGTTTGGTTAACAAAAGAAACAAACTATTAAAGAAGACTAGCCAACCAGTCGCTTTTCGTCAACGATGATGGCGTCAAAACTAGTCCAAGTCTACAAAGCATACTTAGGGCCATCGCACCCAAATCCCGTGGACATGATGCCCCAATAGTGAACCAAGTTTCACAAACACACTCAGGATGCGCACAGATAACATCGAGATATAAAGGATTATGTATAATCTGTATTGAAAAGTATTTGTCAGGTCACCGTTTGGTCGTCCACCACTATTCATGAATGAAGGATTCCTCTAAGAAGTCAACCGTGATGGATTAGCGAAAAGTGGAATTCCACCAGAAATTGAAAGTCAACGGAGTTTTTTTCTTTTATATAATATTGATTTGTGCCTGATAATATCCTTTCATGCAATCTCCGAACAATCATCCTCGAACTCTTCGTTATAGGCAGTTTAAAAATAAGAATGTGATTGTACTAATCGATGGAGGTAGCACACACAACTTCATCGATCAGGCTACTGTGACTATGTACGATCTACCAATTTTGCAAGGCCAGAAGTTTCATGTAACACTGGCAAATCAGGAAAAAATAGAATGTGTGAGTCGCTGTAAAGCCCTTACAATATATAGCCATTCATGGGAAATCTATTACTGCTGATTATTATGTACTTCCTGTTGCAGCATGCCCAATTGTTTTGGGTGTACAATGGCTAGAAACTCTTGGGCCAATCACTATGGACTACAAGCAGCTTACCATGTCGTTTGAGCTTGCCGGAGTTTTTCACACCTTTTATGGACTGTAACACAATGTTATGGAAGCTCTAAAAGACAAGGAGTTGAATTCCTTACAAGGGTTTCATCAAAGTTTGGGACGAGAAGAGAGTCCCAAAATCGCCTTCCATGCAAAAGATGTCTCATTACCGAATCCTATGTGGCCTCACAAGCGAACAAGAATGATATTTTTTGCAACAGCTATACGACGAGATGGCTAAAATTTATCATAAACCTAAGTTTTGTGCTTGATCGTCGGGTCATTAGACAGCTAAAGATCACCCAAAGCATGAAGTCTTAATCAAATGGAACGGTGCTCCTCGCGAAGATGCTACTTGGGAAAACGAGTGTCAATTCCGGAGGTCGTTCCCAGACTTTATCCTTAACGGGGGAGGATTGATGTGTACGTGGAATAGGCAGTTATATATTTAGTTCCTTTATTTTAGGGCTATTTTATTTCTCTTTACTAGGCTATATAAGTTAGCTATGGATGTTGGAATAGATTATGGATGTTGGAATAGATTATCGAATAAATAAACTATTCATTGTTTCTCTAGTTCTTCCTCTTTCTCTTCTATAAACATCTTTCCTTTTCTGTAACCATATCACCATCCACTAGAAAGAACCACAAGTGAAAAAAAGACTGGTACGTATAATGTACAGAAAACATTGAAACCATGGCTCTGTCATAGCTAGATGCCTTTCTGATTTGTGGATCATCATCAATCAATCATCACAGGTCAAGAAAAAAAGCCATCTCAGCATATTGCAGTAATACTCAATGGGGGGATCAACAGCATCATCTGAAATCCGGAGCTGCCAGAGGTACACATTAATTCTTTCACAAAACATGACAGTTAAATCGGATAAAACGTGGATCAAGTTTGTATAGTGAAATAATTAAAGCAATTTGACGACGACGAAGAACGGAGGGTTATTCTTCTAGTTCGGGGTATGAATCATAACATTTTCGCAATCTTTAGAGAAATTATATTTTAAAGAACTCTAAATTTTGCAATTTTCTTTGAAAAAACTAAAAGTTTTGAAAAATGTAAGAAATGTTCATTATTTTTGGGTAAAGGGTTTCCCCGGTAAATGTATTACTCCAAAAAAGCGATTCAGTATAAAGGATGTGGGTGAGTCCCACATCTCAGTCCGTTACATAGGCAAAAAGCGAACATAACAAGCACGACTACTCCATAGGAGGATACTACTAAGACTAGATTACAATTGACTTAACAAACATCAAAAAAATATTTCTTCTACACGCTAGCTGTAAGGCCACGGACCGTGATATCAAGATCATCACAAATAGACTGAAGGTGCTCGGTTAAATTATGATTCTCGTACATATCGTCCATCCATGCCTTGTCATAAATCAGCCTTATCTGGATAAGAGTCCTTCCATTGTTCCAAACCAGCTATTATACCATAACCTTTTATCACTTCGCATCTTTACCACTCCGTAATGAAATCCTTAAGTTTGATCAGCTCATCCAAACACCGACCACCACTTCCACAATCATTTTCCATAATACCCCGTAGAAACTACTAGCGGTTTCCCGTCAATATCCAACACCTAATTTTACTTCACAAAATTTGCGTTCCTATAATTATCAATTTTCTCACCAATAGGAGTATTACAAGCAAACTCCCCATCATTATCGATATTCATAAAAGAGGATCCACTTGAAGTAGCCCCATTATTAACCAAATTAAAAAATGTTCATTAATGCTATCTCAAGAAAGGTTCCAACCATGTTCGTGAAGTTCATGAAAAACAAAGTATGAGTAAATCACGTCAGTGTTTTTGGGAACGTGTTTTTGGCAAGTGTTTACGATTTTGGGTGGTTTGGTAAATATAGGTTCATTTTTATGTAGACTTTTGAAAATGGGTACACTTTTTGATAGGTCCCATATCACACGGGTCAAATTGGTAATTTTCCGTTTTTTATTATTTGTGATTTAAGAGACAGCTGCTGAATTCTAGCTATTTTATTTCAGATACAAAGCCTCCATTTCTAGACGAGAGAATTGTGTTTACAAAACAACCATAACCCATAATGCATGCTTTTGAAGGATGACTCGTTCGATATGGCCAAGATCTCAAGAAAGGTTCCAACCATGTTCGTGAAGTTCATGAAAAACAAAGTATGAGTAAATCACGTCAGTGTTTTTGGGAACTTGCTGGTGATGAAGTCTGCAGAGCATATTGGTGCTGAATGTATAAAAAGGAATATCAATATACTATACACTACAGTGTCTATCATTTTTAAAAATATGGTGAAATCGAGTTTATCTCTTTGATTGTTGATTTTTGTATACCAAAGTACGGCATTCGTATAAAAAAAGGGGAGTATTCGTATATATTTTGACCAAAAATGTTACGTATCTCCAGAACTATTTGTTAGTTTGTTTTCCAGAGTACTTTTAACTCTATTAGTTGCTAGTTGTTATGAACAATTATATTTTGATTCAATGTGACGTTTTAACTTATATATGACTGTTTCGCGAAATAGGTAATACGAGATAATCAAGTGGTTGTGGTTGTGGTTGTAGGCGAGACTGGTTCTAGAAAGACAACACAACTGACTCAAGTAATATTCCGAACATGAATACTATATGTTGGTTAACTGTTACATCTTATTTGGATCTGTAACATTTGTACTATTATATTGTTTCAGTATTTGCTCGAAGATGGTTATACGATTATACATAGAAATTAGTTATTAGTAGTCAAGGAATTAGTGGATGATAAGTCTAGCCTTCCCACTTTCTTCAAAGTCTTTTATGAATATATATATATATATATATATAAATTAGTTACTATTAGTCAAGGAATTAGTGGATGATTAAAGTTATAATGCAATATTAGTGCAGTCTCCCCTACCCCAAATCTTCTTTAAAGTCATTCCTGATATGATTATACATATAAATAAGTTATTATCCATCAAATTTTCTTGCTCAACCCGACTATAAAAAGCCAATACTTATTCTTAGGATTTTAAGTAAATCTCCAAATATGAATTCACCACAAGCAATGATTTGTTTATCAGCTTCCTCTCGTATTTCTTTTCTCTTTTATGGTCTTTCAATAATCTGTCTTACTTTTGCTACAGTATCTGCTTCCTATGGTGGTAATGAGACAGATTATCTTGCACTGTTGTCATTTAAGTCAAAGATCACCCAAGATCCACACAAAGTTCTAACCTCGTGGAACCATTCCTTTCATTTCTGTGACTGGTACAGGTTGGGATATCATGTGGAAAGCGGCACAAACGAGTGATTGCTTTACGGCTGGTTTCGCAAGGCTTAGAAGGCTCGTTGTCGCCTCATGTAGGAAACCTTAGCTTCCTACGTGTGCTTTCACTCGGGAACAACAGCTTTCAAGGAACCATTCCTCATGAACTTGGTCGTCTATCTAGGCTACGTGGTCTTTATCTTAGTTTAAACAAATTCAGTGGAGTCATTCCCACAAACTTGTCTGGTTGTTCTAACCTTGATGTGCTTTTGCTCATTCGAAATAAGCTAGCAGGAAGCATACCCAAGGAGATGAGTTTACTCTCTAAACTTAGTTGGCTTGCAATTGACGAAAATAAGTTAACAGGTGGAATCCCACCTTTCTTGGGGAATATTACATCAATGGAAGTCTTCTCTGTCCCAGTAACCGTTTGGTGGGAACATCCAGATAACATTTGGGTCTATGGAAAGCTTGTCGGATTTGGGCTGTGGTTGAGTGCAACTTATATGGAAGCATCCCTCATTCCATTTTCAATCTCTCACTCCTAGTTAATTTTTCTTTATCTGGTAATCACCTCACTGGTAGTCTTCCTTCACAAATTGGTAATCAACTCCCAAATCTTGAGTGGCTTCAGTAAGGAATAAACGAACTGACAGGAGTTCTTCCACCTTCTCTTTCTAATTGCTCTAAATTAGGACTTCTTGAAATGGGTGGCAACAATTTGACTGGGAAGGTGACAATCGATTTTTCCAAACTAAGAGATATTAGTTTCATTGCCTTGGATAATAACAACTTGCATGAACACGGTGAAGTTGATGACGTGAGGTTTGTCGATTCCTTGAAAAACTGCACCAGATTGGTAGTTTTGGAACTTTTAAATTGCAACTTTATAGGAGTGCTTCCTATATCAATAGGTAATCTTTATGATTAAACCTCAGCTTTCTAAGTTTAGAAACAAATCATCAATTATTATGGAGCCTCCTTAAGTTAGGTTAATTTAGTTGGCTTGACCTTGTTAGGTTTACAATCTAATCGATTAAAAGGAAAAATCCCCATTACCATTGGTAAACTTCAAAAGTTACAATCTCTTGAGCTAGGTAGCAATCAATTTTCAGGGCCTATCCCTGATGCCATTGGGAACTTATCAATGTTAACCCACCTTTACTTATATTCCAACAATTTAGAAGACCATATTCCATCAAGCCTTGGGAATTGTAAAGAACTTAATGGGTTAAACCTTGCACACAATAGACTAAGTGGTAAAATACCCAAGAAACTTCTCCAACTTCCATCACTAACAAATTTTTTACAGCTTTCATACAACAATATGTCTGGTTCTATTCCATCACAGATTAATGACCTCAAGCTGTTGACCGGTCTCGATTTATCTTATAACAATTTGTCAGGCACCATTACTAGTAGCCTTGGAGAGTGCGTTAGCCTTACAACGCTAAACCTACAAGGCAACCGATTTCAAGGCCTAATACCATCTTCTTTAAGTTCCTTAGGAGGATTGGGGGTTCTCGACATTTCTCAAAATAATTTATCAGGCAAAATTCCACAATTTTTAGACAAATGGAAATTGTTAGAATATTTGAACCTATCCTTTAATGATTTTGAAGGTGAAGTACCCATTGTAGGAGTGTTTGTCAATGCAAGTGCATTTTCGGTTTGTTGGACTTAATGTCTGTTATGCCAAAAATCGCAGGCCCAGAACATGTTTACTTAGAGCCCATACCCGAAAACCTAGATTAGGTTAGATAGAGGAACGGTTGATAAAAGGAACAGACATGTTGGTTTCTACAAACCATCACGACTCTTCACCAAGAGTCATACCGTTTCTCTCATATATATAGGCCTCCATGTAAACAAATCTTGTAACCCACTTTATTCATTATCAATAAAATTCTGCAGAAGGGTTCAACCCAATCTTTTCTTGTTCTTATTATTTTTCTGCATGATCCTATGATACTCTTCATGATGATTGTTTGATCATTTATTCGATCCTGGAAACCCCAATTCAAACCTGTAAAACATTGGTATCAGAGCGGAGGGGATCAAACAACACAACGATTCATGATAAATGATCAAGAGGATCCTGCCCTTCAAAAAAAAAGGAAGATGAAGGCAGACTCAAAGATTTTGGTATGCATTTTTTGCCAGAAAATTTAGAGCGCTTGCAGAGATCCTAGGATTAATGAGATCCGATGGAATAGAGATCCAAAGATGCTACCTTGACTATTTGGAAGCCCTTGTCTCGCATTATAAGGCAGCAAGATCATCGAGGAATCCCATTGGAGGATACGAAGGCATTAGGCGCTTCGAAGATTACCACGGAGATGGTAACATGGGTGGATCGTTGGCTGCAAAAGAGAAAGGAAGAGTCGAGCATTTTGGAATTACCCTCAAGGAGGAAGAGGAAGGCAAGCACAAACTAATGCATACATCATACTGCCAATGAAGATTGAAACTTCAAGATGATTCATAGCAAGACAGATTCAGAAAAGAAAGAAAGATTCAGAAAAGAAGCAAGATAGATTCAGAAAGAAAAGAAGCAGACAGAAGGCAAGGAAGATTCATGGTTCTTAGCAAGAGGGATCGAACCTTTGTGGTTCACAGCAAGCAAGACCCGAACCTGTGTGGTTCATAGCAAGATAGACTCGAACCTGTGTGGTTCATAGCAAGATAAACCGAGACCCAAACCATGAAGATTCAAGCAAGCATCTGCACCAAAGAATCAAATTTCTGAACAAAGCAAGGAACGAACGAGAAGATTTTGGCATCAAGACATTAGGGGGGAACTGTTGGACTTAATGTCTGTTATGCCAAAAATCGCAGGCCCAGAACATGTTTACTTAGAGCCCATACCCGAAAACCTAGATTAGGTTAGATAGAGGAACGGTTGATAAAAGGAACAGACATGTTGGTTTCTACAAACCATCACGACTCTTCACCAAGAGTCATACCGTTTCTCTCATATATATAGGCCTCCATGTAAACAAATCTTGTAACCCACTTTATTCATTATCAATAAAATTCTGCAGAAGGGTTCAACCCAATCTTTTCTTGTTCTTATTATTTTTCTGCATGATCCTATGATACTCTTGATGATGTTGTTTGGTCCATAATCGATCCTGGAAGCATGGAACCTGTGAGTTCCGAACACCTATGTATATAAGGTTTCAGTGTTCTTCGTTTCTTAGGCTCATACATGAAGATAATTCTAATATACGGTTACAGCATTTTCTCAACTGATTATGATACTCTCATATCAAACTAACATAACTTAGCTATCTAATAATTTGGTCCTTAGTTTTCATGGCTGTGATTTTGCTAGCATCTTGCTAGTCCATTTTATTATATTTTTACCTATCAAAAATAGATAATAATGACAAAAAAATTGCTTTTCATTAGTCATCTATATGTTCGTTGATACAGTAAATTTTAATATTGATTATTAAACACTTGTACATTTTATTACCAACAGAGAATTGAATATCTCTAATGTGTGCAGGTTTGAGAAAGTAGTGGAGATGCTAGATATTTCCAAATTGAACATCGAAATAAAGACAAACACTCAACTTTTGTCTCCAAATGTTGTTTATGGGATCTATTTAGTTTTCAAACTTTGTGATTCAAGAAATTTTTCATGTAAATCGGAGTTTGTTAACCTAAAGTATAGAAAGGGACTTGAAAGTTTACATGCATATTTCGCAACATGGAGAGACAAGGACTGGATGATGATTGAGTTGTACCAATTCTTGAATCAAAATGAAGACGTCGTTTTTGAGTTTCTGCTTGAAAGCTTTTCATCATACTACTGTGGAGAAAGTGCAGTTTATGTTGAAGGCATTGAATTTCGAGCAATTGACAAAGTAAGTTTGAAATTATATCCACAGGTTCCATTTTATATTCTTTTGTTAATATTATATGGGGTTGGACGCATGCCAAAAAATTATAATAAAAATAACCAATGTTCTATACTTCTATGTTGCATATATAACATGGTTTGTACACAGGTGAAACATGAAGAAATCGGAAGATTGAAGGAAGTTCAACTAGACTTGAAATCAAACATCAATGTGGATCAGGTGCAACAATTGCCAACTAACTTTGAAGAAATATTTAAGCTGTGCAGAAACTACGATGAGCTGTTCTGGTTGGGCAAAGTTGACGAAAAGAAACTTCTTGTGCTTTCAGCAAAGGCAGCGCTATACAAATTCTCTAATGTGGATCTGTTTACTTCAAAACCATCAACCGAGTCCAGGTTTGGTTTTGTTTTATTTAAAACTAATTTTGTTACAATGACTATGTTCTCATCTATGTTAGAAGTATATTTAAGATACAAGACTTTATGTTATAATTATCTATTTAGACTTTGTAATATTCTGCCAGGATTTTAGTAAAGTATTAAAGATTCGTAAATAGATTGTCGACAAAAGTATCGCTTGCTGGATATAGTTTTCTCTTATTAGTTTCACTTTGTTTTTATGATGTATATATGTAATCATATTATATATCTTACATGCAGATTTCAAGAGGTGATTGAGCTTTTGCCACAACAAGTATTTTATATCAACTGTACGATTAGAAGTCAAATGTTATCATCAGATACACCATATGTCTGTTACCTTGTGTTCAAGCTTTCTGAGAAATTTCAGGGGCTGCATTGTCCAGTAAAAGTCGAAGATGTTACTCCTCTAAGAAAACTTGAGGACTGAATTCTGTTTATTTTATAAACCCCTAGACACATTGTAATATAAATGATATTACCCGGGTTCCAAAACAAAGGGAAGATGGATGGATGGAGATTCAAGTGTGGAAATTTAACTCAGCTCATGAATTCAAGGATGACTCCCTTTCTATTGATATGAAGTTTACAAGTCATGAAGGACCAATGTCTGGCCTCATTGTATGTGGCCTTGAGTTTCGGCCAACGTTTATTGGAAACAGCGATGATATTCAAAGGCAAAGAGAAAAGAAGAGAATGCTACAAGACGAAGCCCAAAACCCACACATCCAGCCTAAAAAGACGAGAAGACAACAGAATTATGAAACTGTTAGATCCCTAGGGTTTAGAATGAATTAGTCTAGGAGAAGCTTTACTTTGAATTGAAGATCTGTTCTCAGTCTCCAAAGACGAAACATTTTCTCAAGAGAAAGAAAGATGTATTAGTTAACTTAATAATGGCTTATTGGCCCGTACAAGTTTAGGAAGAAATTATAAAACTAGGATGATATATGTAAAGGTGGCCAATGTAGGATGATTTGATTTATTGATTTTTCTCTATTATTTTGGGTGAAAATGGTGAACTATATTTAACTTCCAACAAATATATACAAGACATACACAGCTCATCTTGTACTATGACAACTTGTTAGAAATTGGGGTTACGGTGTGATGATAAAATTTGATATCTTGGTTGAATTGTGTATGTTCACTTTTCGTATAAAGTATTTCGACCTTTTAATGCCCGGTATCACGAAATCCCTATTGGGATAATTCAAGAAGAACTCTTAGAATCTTGGAAACAATGAAAACCAAAGTACATCATAGAGGATTTGTGTTAATTTTCATTAATATCATATGTTTTAGTTGAGACAAATTATTTGGTTAATAAAACAGATTCTTGTATTGTACGGTTAATGGCCGCTAAAATTTTGGTTAAAAACCAACCCTCACAATGGTTGGGAGACCCAACAAGGGGCAATGCCGCTTGACCTGCAAGGTCGTGATGGATACATATTTGTTCAAACGAGTGTGCACTCGACACTTCCCTAACTCAAGTAAATCAGAATTACTTAAAATAGTCAATGACACTAAAATCACTGACATAACTTTCCATAGTCACTAAGATGTTGTTAAAGAGAAATACAATTACCATTCATCAACTATCAAAAACTATGACAACAAACTACATTCATACTCTAAAACATGATCAAACTACATCACCATTCAATAAAATAAAGACTACATTTCCCTCTCAATGACTGCCAGTTAATACTAAGGTATAATCCACAACCTCGTACACAAAGCATCAAACACACACAAAGGAAAGTGTAAAAACGTCAGTTAAATTGACCTAAGTTATAATATTTTGCCATAGAATTTCTCATTAATTTGAATTTACTAAACATTAACTTTATAAATTTAAGACACACTTTGGAGAAAACAGCAAACACATAAATCAATTACATTTTATATGGAAACATTATAGCACAACCCCAAAGTCGAAAAACTTAAAGCACGAAAAAAGATATAAAACCTCATGTGAAACTGTTTTCAATACGCCGTATTCATCTATGAATAGCGCGTACTTGAACTTAAGGCACGAATTTCCGTATTCAAAAATATGGATCCTCCGTATATATGGATTACAAGTTACACTGATTATATAGACCAAGTTACATGAATACGCTTCGGTATTAATTAATTGAATACGTGTATTTCCTTTGACTTGTTATTACGTCGTTTAGTAAGCGTTATTACCTAATACGCCGTATTCATTATTGGATACGCCGTATTGGTGCCATGATACAGAACACCTGTAGTAATCTGTCAATTCTGCAAAATACTCAAAAATACCAAAAACCCATACCTTTCTGTACAGACCTAAAATAACTTTTAACGGGTACTTTTGACAAAATTGTATTTCGAATAGAAGTTCGCCACATAACCCATTTCATTAAACAAGTTAATAGATCTCATTACACTAAATCCTTAAACATTCATTAACACCATTACTAATAATAATTCATATAAACTCCATTTTCATCATTTACACTTGACCCATTATCCTGTTAAATCAAAACACTTTAACTAGTACGATTTGGCTTCAAAAGGAACACAAAAGACCCAAAAGTAACATAATTATACCAAATTTAGGAGATTTACACTTAGGGGCCTTACTAATTGTTTGTGTTTCTTGATCCCAAAAAAGAGGAGGTCTTCACTTACCACAGCCAACGATTCAATCAATAAGTTCATTACATATTCCTTCTCCTTACCCTTTCTTTTCTACACATCCTCTGCACCTTCATAACATTATTAAAACTAAACCGTAAGAAAAAACGACTTAGTTAAGTACTGACACTTAATACTACTTTTAAACATATTTATAAACTAGTGATAAAACTAGCTCCATAAACACATTTTTGAATGTGTATCATCAACATTTTTCAATACTTTCACAAGCTATAATAAATTTGCTAAATTAAACATTACATGCATGGATCCAAGCTAATTAAATTCATTCATGCTTCCTTTTGACAAACACATAAACAAACATCCAATTAACATTATGATATCATTTATAAGTTTTGTCAAAAGTGCTTACTCACTTGAGTCCTCCTAAATCACAAGATTTGCTTTCTTCTTGGCTTCCTACTTGTATATTTACCCTAATAACATCTAATTAATGTTTAGTATCATAAAGTATGAACTTCTCAATCACTTTACCCATTTAATAACATGAACCCTAATTTTAAAATTGGGAAATTACTTACTTGAATGTGGGGATAGCAATTAAAGGTTCCTAATAGCTTAATTTCCCTTCTTCCTTGTCCAATTTTACAAAATTGGTAAAAACCCCAATTCTTCTTCTTCCTCTTGTTTATGTCGACACATCAACACACACACACACACACACACACACACACACACACACACACACACACACACACACACACACACACACACACACACGTTTGCCAATTTTTGGAAAATTAGGACCTATTAGTTTTTATAGCCTTATATTTGGCACAAAATTAATAAACTTAACAACTTATTTTTATTTCAACCAAGTTTTAACTTTACCATTTTCTTATAACATACATTCTAAATAATTAAATACTATTATTTATAATATATAATAATAATAATACCTTAACGGGCAACGGGCGTTACAATTCATCCCCCTTAAAACGGGATTTCGTCCTCAAAATCTACTCTTAAAATGTTTGAGGATATCTAATCCTCATCTTCTTTTTTGGTTCCCATCTAATGCTTGTACCCTTCCGATGCTTTCATTCCACTTTAACCAATAGAATTTCTTTATTGCGAAGTTGTCTTGTTTTTCTTCCTAAGATTGTTACCGGTTCTTCTTGAAAGGTTAACTCCGGACTAATTCCTTAGATAAGACACATGAAAGGTATTGTGTATACCTCTCATTTCTTCGGGTAATTCAAAAGAATAAGCTACTTCACCGACTCTCTTTAATATTTTAAATGGCCCTATAAATCTTGGGCTAAGTTTTCCCTTGTTCTTGAACCGCATTACACCCTTCCATGGAGAAACTTTGAGCATGACGAAGTCTCCAACATTGAATTCGATTGGTCTTCTTTTTTTGTTGGCATAACTTTTCCACTTATCTTGTGCCTCCTTTATTCTTTCACGAATGGTTTCTATCTTCTCGGTTGTTGCTAGAACCACATCCGTGCTTGCTGACTCCCTACTTCCTACTTCATCCCAACATAACGGCGTTCTACATTTTCTTCCATAAAGCATCTCATACGGTGGCATATTAATACTAGCATGGTAGCTATTATTATAAGCAAACTCCACCAAAGGTAATTGGTCATCCCAATTTTCACCAAAATCAATTACACACGCTCGAAGCATGTCTTCTAATGTTTGGATGGTTCGTTCACTTTGACCGTCCGTTTGAGGATGAAATGTCGTACTCATGTGCAACCTCGTACGTAGCTCTTCTTGAAAATCTCGCCAAAAATTTGAAGTAAATCGTCCATCTCTATCTGAAACAATAGAAACAGGTACTCCATGACGTGCAACGATCTCATGGACGTAGATTTTTGCCAATTTATGAACGGGCATTTTTTCTCGAATAGGAATGAAGTGAGCACTTTTCGTTAATCGATCTACTATTACCCAAATTGCGTCATGCTTCTTTGTTGTCCTTGGTAGCTTAGTTACGAAGTCCATTGTAATCTTTTCCCATTTCCACACCGGGATTTCTAGCGGTTGTATCTTTCCATACAGCTTTTGATGTTCGGCCTTGACTTTTAAGCATGTCAAGCATCTCTCTACATACTTCGCACAATCTCTTTTCATACCCGGCCACCAATAATTCCTCTTCAAATCAAGATACATTTTTGTAGCCCCCGGATGGTGGATGGAGTACTTTGACTTGTGTGCTTATTTAGTATTAGTCCTTCCTTGGACGTCGCCTTACGGAAAGGATTGTAGATTTCTTCATTGATGCAGTCTTAATTCCGGGCTTATCGTCCTCAAAATATGGTATGTAAATGTATTTGCTCACTCTTCCAATTTTATTCTTTCAACGCCTTGTAATTGACGCCACGTTGACTTCAGTCGAAAAGGTTGGACAGTAAAGAATCATTCGTAATGAGTGGATTACGCCATAACTTACCCTCTTTCCTTCTCGGTACTTCTTAACCGCACTTTGTCCGCCTTCCTCATTTGCTTTACCCGGATGGGTGTAAAATTTTTCACAATTATACTATTTTGAGTAAATCCAACACCTTCGTTGCCTTATGTTTTGAGATCTTTCTTCTCTAGAAAAATATTGAAGACTTCTTTATGGTCGGCTGCTAAATTATGAATTTTACACCAGTAAAGATAATGCCTCATAAATTGTCCAAGGCAAGAACCTCTCGCAGCGAATTCAAGTTCATGAGCTCGGTTAATTCTCTTCGTGCTTTTTTGTAATTGTCTTGTAGCATTAGGCAATTTAACCCTACCTCGTGTGCATAAGAACGCAACCTGAGACCAGAATAAGACTGCCATCACAAATACAAATAAACCTTGATCTTCGATTAGCAATCCGGTTAAAATGCAGTTATTGGAGTTTCACATTGCCTTCTTTCGCAAGCGTATCAATAAGCTTAATTATGATTCCTCTCCCATACAAAAGGAGCCCATTTTTTTGGTATTAAGCCTTGGTTAATGACGATGCAATCTTGGGAAAATCTTGGATGCAACTCTTCGATAATAACCCCATAGGCCTAGGAAACTTCGAATTTTCAACCAAAGTCCTTTAGGTGTTTAGCCAATTCATCAACACTTCGATTTTAGCGGATTCACCTTGATACTCTTCGGAATTTACTTACGCTAAACGAGAAATTGAATTTCTTGTAGCACAAAATTCACTTTTACAAACCTTGGACATACAATCTTTCTTTTCGCTTTAAAGTTTCCAAGAATTCTCCCATAACTAAGATTCATGTTCCTCTTTGGCCTTTTGGAAATAAACTGAAGAATTATCATCATTAAATCTCAATAACGGACTTAAGATAACATCGGACGCTACACACACGGTTCATGAGATCCATGAAAATTTCCGGTGCATTAGTAAGGCCAAAAGGCATAACCACGAACTCATAATGCCTATAACGCGTTCTAAAAGCCGTTTTAGGAATATCTTCTTCTCAGACCTCAATGATGACTAGCTCGAATGGAGATCAATCTTCGAAAACCATCTCGCGCCTTAGAGTTGATCAAAGAGATCATCAATCCTTGGTAGAGGATATACATTTTTCACCGTGACTTTATTTAACTCACGATAATCTATGCACATTCGCATGCTACCATCTTTCTTTTTAACGAATAAAATTGGAGCTCCTCAAAGAGAACTACTAGGGCGAATAAAACCCTTATCGAGTAATTTTTAAAGTTGGCTCATTAGCTCTTTCATTTCAGATGGAGCTAATCGATATGGAGTTTTTGCGATGGGAGTTGCTCCCGGAATAAGATCAATTCGAAACTCGACTTGCCTCTCGAGTGGAATACCCGGCGCAAATTTCGACAAAAACATCGAGATATATTCATTCACAACGGAACGTCTTTAGCACTTTTCTTCTCAAAATTTATGTCTATTACATGTGCCATATAAGCTTGACAACCACAAGAGAAATATTTCCTAGCCTTCATCATGGAACACAATTTAAATTCGCCCTTCCTTTTATCCCCATAAAAAATTATTTCCCGACCTTGAGGATTTACTACCCGCACAAGTTTTTGACTACATAAAATTTTAGCATTATACCTATCGAGCCAATCCATGCCTATCACGATATCAAATGCTCCTAATACAATAGGAATTTAGTCGATCTAAAAACACTCATCATCAATCTCTATTTCACACTTTCTAGATACAATTTTGACACTACTAATATTTATTACCGGCCGATTTCTACTTCTAAAGGAAAAAGAAGGTGTTTGTTTGGTGGAGTGGATAGATTTTTACTAAATTCGAAAGACACAAAAGAGACACTCGCACCCGAATAGTATAATACACGAGCGGGTATGGAATTAATAAGGATTGTACCTATTACAACATCACGCACTACTTTGTCTTCTTTGGTAGCCATCATGTAAGCTCGAGCCATTAGGGTAGGAATCCCCGTCTTCTCCACCTTTTCTTCTTTAATTGACTTTAAGGATTTTGCTTCAATCGCCTTTGGATTCGGACATTCATTTGATTTGTGTCCTAACTGATTGAAATTGTAACACAAGATCATTGGCTTTTTTACTAATCCTTGCCCTCAGTGGTTAAAGCACCTATTCTGCTAGCAACCCTGCGCAAATCTCGCTGACATTCTCCATGATGAGTTTTATGACAATTCTTGCATGGTGTTCTACACTTGTGTTCCACCACTTCTTCGCTTTGATCTATGTTTAGAACTTTTTAGATCATATCGGTCTACGAAATCAAAGTTTTATTTTATCTATTTAGCCTCCTATATTTTTCTTTCTTAACAAATCCGCTCTTTCTCTCACTCCATGAGCTCTTTCTTTTATACTTAGAGAAAGATCATCTAAAGTAGTGCATTTGAATAGGGAGATCACTTCACGAATATCATCTCGTAACATTCTTTGAAATCTTTCAACCTTGAGCTTCTCGTTCCCATGGTCCTCGGGACAATAACGAAGCAAATCATTAAACTTCTTCCACATTTCATTCACCGTCTCATTAGTTTGTGTAAGAGTTTGGAACTCTTCATGAATTATATCAATTTCTTTAGCGGGAGTAAAGTCGAAATTGAACTATTCCTTTAATTCCTTCCATGTACAACACTCTTATCCTAATCTTCACCCTTATCTCACAAACCATTCCTTCCCCCTCATCTTAGCATCTATCACGAAGGAAATTATGACAAGCAAAGTTGACCTTTGTTGTTCTCTTTATAATTATAGTGCACAAAATGTCACCTTGACGGCGGCCAATGACATTCTTAGTACTAGCAAAATGGATCGAGTTCTCCCTCATCAAACTTTGGCACATCATACGCTGTAAAATCACGGTATGTTGTCATGTCATTCTTATAGTCGTTCATGATTCCACCGTTCCTGAATTCTTCTAACTCCTTTTTGATCACCTCTTTAAGATTGTCGGTGTGTTTGCTCTAATTATTAGTTATGGCATGACATTTCATTGATCTACTTTTGCCCTACTTGCTTATTTACATTAAATCTTAGCTTTCATCTCCTACTCTGTAAACCCTCCGGAGTTGGGGTCCTCGGAACCAGAGGAAGACTCATTTTCACTTTCATTATGAGTTGCGTCATTCATAGGAGACTCGGTTCCCTTAGAGGTAGAAGCTTTTTGAACCTCCTTATGACGCTCATCAACCATCTTTTCCTTTTTGCTGAAAGTAAGAGTTTAAACTATTAAGCACCGCTATACATTTATGAATTTCTACTTATAACATTTCAAATTCCTACTCTTAGTCAAACCTATATGTATAATCCCTACACTTTCGGCTATACATAGGTATCGTATTTTTATCACAACAGTGGCCAAGCGTTGTCATAAAAATGCCCTACACATGTATCTTTGAAAGTTGCAAAAATTATACACATACTACCTCTCATTCCTCAAACGCACCTAAAAGTCTAAGTCTAGGGAATTCTAACATGATATCCTAGATCTCTTAGACCAAGGCTCTGATACCAAGTTGAAACGCCCCTTAAATGACCCAAGAAACATTTTCGAAAAATTTCTCATATATTGACTTTACTAACAAACTATATAAAATTTAAGACACACTTTGGAGACAACAGCATACACAAGCTCAATTACATTTATAAGGAACATGTATCACAACCCCAAAGTGAAAACTTAAAGCACGAAAAAGATATAAACCTTATGTGAACTATATTTAATACGCCGTATTCATTAATTGAATACGCCGTATTGACTTAAGGAACGAATACTCCGTATTTAAAAATATGGATACTCTGTATACATGGATACAAGTACATTGTATAGACCAAGATATGAATACGCCGTATTCATTAATTGAATACGTCATATTACACTTAGACTAGTAATACGTCATATCAGTGGCCGTATTGCCCAATACGCCGTATACATTAATTGGATACGCCGTATTGGTGCCCTGATACAGAACACCTGTAGAATCTGTTAAATTCTACAAAAACTCAAAATACCAAAAACCCAACCTTCCAGACCTCAATTAACCTTAAAAACTGGTACTTTTGACAATTGTATTTCGACTATGAAGTTCGCCAACATAACCCATTTCATTAACAAGTTAATAGATCACATTACACTAAATCCAAACATCATTTAACACATTACTAATAATCATTCATAACCATTTCATCATTTACACTTGACCCATTATCCTGTTAAATCAAAACACTTAAACTAGTACGATTTGGTTCAAAAGGAACATAAAAGACCCAAAAGTAACATAATTATACCAAAATAGGAGATTTACACTTGGGGCCTTCAATGTTTGTGATTTCTTGATCCAAAAGAGGGGTCCTTCACTTACCAAGCCAAACGATCAATCAACTAAGTCAAAACTATTCCTTCTCCTTACTTTTTTCTACACCGCTTGCCCCTACAAAACATTAATAAACTAAACCGTAAGCAAAACACTTAGTAAGTACTTGACATAAACTACTTTCAAACAAATTATAACTAGTGATAACACTAGCCATAACACATTAAGGAGTGTATCATAACATTCATACATACCTTTCACAAGCATAATAAATATGCTAACATTAACATTACTAGCATTGGATCTAAGCTAATTAAACATTCATACTTCTTATGACAAAACACAACAAACATCACAATTAACATTATGATATCATTTAAAAGTTTTAGTCAAAAGTGCTTACCTCTCTTGATGTCTCTTATAATCATATTGAACACATAGACTTGCCTTTCTTCTTGGCCTTTCTACTTGTTTATTACCATCAATCAAATCTAATTACATGTTTAGTATCATAAAATTATTATATGTCAATTCACTTTACCATTTTAATTACTATGAACCATCAATTTTAAATTATAGAAATTACTTATTGAATGTGGGGCATAAATAATTAAAGGGGGGGGGGGGGGGGGGTTTCCTAATAGCTTAATTTCTCTTCTTCCTTGTTTAATTTTACAATATTGATAAATGATGGATTTTCCTAAATTATACTATTTATATATATATTTTTAGGTTTGCCAATTTGGCAACATTAGACCTCTTAGTTTTATTCCTCCTATTTTGGCCCACTAAAACTTATAATATCTTATACTTATTTATTTCAACTTTTAATCTTTATCATTTTTCTTATAACATAAATTCTAAGTAATTAAATACTATTATTTATAATATATAATAATAATAATACCTTAACGGGCAACGGGCATTACAGAAAGGCATCATCCCTCCTACAAAAACCATCCATTATCCTATAGGTCTTCACCATAAAAGCTACATTTCCCTTTCTATAATAACCATTGAAGACCAAACAATGCAAGTTTATCCTCGCACAATTTAGCCTAGAAGCATCATAGAAAGAGCATCATCTAAAATGGCTATGACCTCTCCTCCACATAATATACACAATGTACATAACTACATTTACTAACCTGCTATTTCTCGCACTTTATTACGTTGTGGCATTCATTCCTCACAACAGTTATCTTAGTTCTTCCTATAACATTACTTTTTATCAGATATTATAGACTAGGGGTTTGACATAGCCAAGAAAGGCATCGTGCACATTAAATAGTGCCATACTATTGGGAACTAGACTCCCAAAACCCATATCCAAACACTCTTTTACATTTTCCTTAAAACTACATGAGCCGTCGTATACTTCATGATAATCATTCCCAAAAATAATCAATCCACATGATAAACACTTGTTAATGAAAAGTAGTCCCATACTCCCATCGTGCATGACTCACTAGCCCCCATCCAAGTGCAAAACATAGACATATCCACTCTAACTCCTGAATTGTACTGTCTCGTATCAACATATTTACTTCCCATACTTCCTGAACATTTCTAATAGCATTAGAATTTATAATTCTTAATCCCATTAGTTTGGCTCTCATGGTATCACAAATCACTTTGATTAGAACTTCCCAATATCTATCTTCTCTCATCCCTGAAGTAACTATTGTTCCTTTCCTGTCATATTAGGTAAACACAAGGTGTAAAAGTATAAAACACCATATATCATCACGTGGGCTTCTACCTTACCAAGTCAATTTAGTCTTAGTTATATTTATGTTTTATTTATTCAAAAAGGCTAGAGGGGGGTTACTTGATATCTACTCTTATGGGTTATCCTAGTTTCTAGCTTAGTAGAGTCATGGGAGTTAGTTGAGTAAGTCACGGAGTCATGAAGTCATGCTTTCCTATTTGTTCTCTTTTGTAAGCCTATAAAAGTCACTAGTTTGCAATGAATAAACATGAAAGAAAAAACTCACTTGAACAAATCGAGTCTTCCATCTTTCATTATTTCTTATCAAGTTTTTTTTATATCAGATAGTTGTGCTTTGTTGACAATCAGAGCCACGTATTGGTGATCTTTAAGTTGTTGGTGGAATCAAGAAACTTAACAACCAGAACTACAATACTTGGTCTACTTGTATGACGTCTTACCTGCAAGGCCAAGACTTGTAAGGATGAAAACGTATAATAATGTCCAAAAACGTATAAAAACAAATGAAAACGGACGAAAACATAAAACAGGTAAGAAAACGTACGAAAACGAACGAAAACTGACAAAAACGTAAGAAGACGGATGAAAACGTACGAAAAGAGACGAAAACGTAAGAAAACGGACGAAAACGGATGAAAACGTACGAAAATGAACGAAAACATAAAAAAACGTGTGAAACGAAAATGTAAAAAAGGTACATAAAAAGGACGAAACGTATGTACACGTAGAAGAATGTATGAAAACATACGAAAACGTATAAAAACAGACGAAAACGTACAAAAACGTACAAAATTGAAGAAAATGGATAAAAACAAATGAAACGTATGAAAACGGAGAAAAACTATGAAATCGTACAAAAAACATACAAAATGAATCATTTAGTATAAAAACGTACGAACACATACAAAAACAGATAAAACGTATGAAAACAAATGAATATTAAAGGTGGTGGTGGGAACCGAGTGTTGAAGAAGTGGGAAAAAGTGAAAGTTTATGTCTGAAATGTTGAAGGGCTAGAAGTGCTTCTTAGCAATTATGTCTGCAAAAAAACAAACAAAAACTTGTGCGCGCCTACAGAGGTTTGCAGACAAAATAGATGAAAAGTGCTTCTTACATAAGGAAACAAACCAAACCTTAGATTGCAACAAATGAAAAACAACCCACAACATAATGCAACATATACAACATGAAGAACATAACTATGAAAAACAACACACAGAGCCGATTTCCGTTAACATACTACAACTTTCTAGTTAAAGAATTACATTGGCACATTGGCTAATACAAACTATAATTCAACTAAGGGTGAGCATCGGTTCAAAACCGAACCGAAAACCGAGTTTGAGAAAAAACATGAACCGAAACCGAACCGAAGTTTATCGAGAAAAACCGAAACCGAACCGAGCCGACAAAAACTGAACCGAATAGATAGTTTAAGCGTATTTTTCTTGGTTTTAACTTGAACCGAACCGACAAAATCGAAACTGAAAACTATAAATATACAAAACCGAAAACCAAACCGAAAATGGTCGGTTTGGTTTCGGTCGATTCGGCTCGGCTCGATTTGTCAGTTCGGTTTGTTTTGCTCAGCCCTAAATTCAACTGCTCCACCGTTCGAGATTTAGTAAAGGTGTGTTACATTAAATGAACCCATAGTCATTAGCAAATTGCAAGCAGAGTTCAACCTAGAGAGTCCAAGTCAACTCAAATTTCTACTCTATACATATGATATTGGACAATTACTACTTCAAATCGACAAACCTAGACAGCTTACACGAATCTATACCATCACCATGAAACAATATCATCCATTCTTTGTATATCATTTAGACATCCGCTCTTACAACCTCCCCTTTAACCGTTCCATATTTCAAAATTTAGTAATTACACGAGTAGATTATGCACTTATATCTCATTTAAGAAATGGCTTTGTTTGGTGGAGATTCGGTTTTTATTGAGCGAAATTGGATAAACTATTTGTTATACAAGGGAGCATTAAATGTCATTGATTATGCAGGCCTTTTTTGATAGTGTTTATAGTTTAACCAACGTTAAGAGTAAACCAAGAAGCTGGTAATTTTGTGAATGCTCATAGTAAATCGGATTGCTTTTTGTTGCCCAGTTATTGTATAAGAAGCTTATATTGGTGGATCATAAGTTTGATTATTTTGTCATGATAATAGAGCCCGGATTCGAAGACGACCCCGGAATTTGGTTGGTTGGGTCGTTAAGCATACCGGAAATCCAATTTGGTTGGTTGGGGTTGGGATTGGGATTCATTTTTTTTGAGTGAAAAAAATGGAGAAATAGAGAAATGTGTGTTATAAAATGTATTGAAAATGTGTGTGAAGTATGAAATAAAAAGAGGGTATTTATATGATTTTTTAAGGGGTAAAATTAAGGTTTTGGGGGTATTGTTTTTTGAAAATCCTGCTCCCCTCACGGTAAAACAAGACGGATACATTTTAAATAAAAAAAATAAAAAAATAAATTATAATAAATGGTTACGCGTGGGCTGTTAGCCATGGCGCGAGAACCTTGGCGCGAGCCACAGAAGTGGGTGCGCCGTTGTTTTTTCTCGCGTCCAAGAAACGTTTGGCACCACCACTCCCTCCGCTCTAAATCAAGGTTACAAAAACATTTACATCGTTTACATTCAAATCATGGTGAAAATTATTAAAATATATTGTTTCAAGGGTAGAGGTGACAATTTTAGACCCATTGGTTAAATTTAGATCTAGATGGTTAAATATTTTTAAAGGATGATTTTAGATGGGTCTCTTTTGAATTTATAGATGGGTCTAGCATTTTTTCCATAATATTATATATAGGTCTAGTTGGGTAAATATTTTTAAGAGATGGGCCTAGTTAGGTATCCCTTAATATTTATAGATGGGTCTTGTTGGGTATAGCATTTTTCATCCGTTTTTATACTTTTTCGACTGATTTCGACCGTTTTTTACTGATATCGATCGATTTCGTCCGATTTCGACCGTTTTGACCGATTTCGACCGATTTCCACATATTTCGACCGATTCAGACCGATTTCGAAAGTTTTCGACCCATTTATGACTGATTTCGCCGTTTTCGTACGTCTTCGCCGGTTTTATGTCCATTTTTCTTATATTTTCTTACCTTTTTTGTACGCTTTCTTACGATTTTTTTAAGTTTACGTTCGTTTTGGTACGTTTTTTGGAACGTTTTTCAAAAGGTATTAATCCGGTTTTTAAACGTTCGAGTAACTTTTTTATAAATTGAATAAAAAGCGTATGAAGACGTATAAAATCGTACAAACTGTACGAAAACAAACAAAACGTAGAAAAACAAAGAAAAACGAAGGAAAACAAAGAAGGACATATGTAAATGAACAAATCGTACAAAAATGGACGAAAAAGTACAAAAACGCTTCACAATATTTAAAAACGGAAGAAAACGTTCAAAACGTTAAAAAAGCTTGAAAAGTAGGAAAACAAATGAAAACTGGAAAACGCACGAAAACGGTCAAAAACGGATGAAATCGGGCGAAAAGATTCCAAAACGGACGATAATAGTTATATGTTTATCACCATTTTCATTTAGTTAATTTATTTACAAACTTGCCATACTTTGTTTTAATCATTGATCAATTGATCCTACGGCCAATAAGTAGTTCTGTCAGTTCTTTCAATAAGATTGGTGCTAAAAATAAAGTTACACTATATATATACATGGCCGTCTCTAAAATACTGAATTTTTTGAAGGCCCTGTGCGAAATTACATAATGAGATTTTTCGAGAAGAAATTTTATATATATAATGTCATTGTTTATAAAATATAATGCAAATTAGTTATCTAAATGTTTAACATATTATAAAGTAGACATATTTTAGGGCCCCTAAAACTTTTGAGGCCCTGTGCGGTCGCTCACCCCGCACACCCTCAAAGCCGGCCCTATATATATATATATATATATATTGGACTTATTATGTGTGTATGTGCTTAGTTTGATGTGTGTGTATGCGCATTGTGTGTGCAAAGTGTGTGTGCGTAGGTGTGTTGGCTAAAGGAAGACGATGATAATTGAACTAGTGGTTTTCTTTTTTTAGTCCCTTTGGTTTTCTTGCATTTTAGTCCCTTTGGTTTTTCTTCAAGTAACTAGTGGTTTTCTTTTGCAAAAGTAAAAAAAAAAGTTGCTTTAATTTTTGTATTTTAAATTAATAGTTGAAAATAATTCGTTTTAATAAATGGAAAAGAAAAAAAGGGTGGGTCCCTAAAGAGTAATGTTATGGGGTGTTATGATTGCAAGAGTATTTTGGTGTGTTGATGTTAAAATGTTAAAACTGATGTGGTGGTGTTATGGTGTTATGGTACCTTGGCCTTTTAGTTTGAATATATTTTTAATTTGATGAATGAAGGGTATACTAATATAATACTAGACGAGTATCCGTGCATAGCAATGGGATTTTATAGTGGCAGATAGTTGTAGTGTTAAAAAAATTTATGGTTTATAAACAAAAATTAATAAAAGTTTGAGGATTTAGGGATTAAGCATAATGTTTTGAAACCCGATTCGGCCCGGCTGGTTCAATTGGTTGAACCATTTTCGATCAAAAAATGGGTCAAATTAAACCCTTTTTTATATTTTCGAAACCTGGTTTGACTCGGTGGAAGACCAGGTTGACCCGGTGGTCGAATTGGTTGAAACCGGTAACCCGGTGACTTAACTGGGTCGATTAGAGTCCCAGTTTCCAAAACATTGATTATAATTTCCATAAATAGATTACTTAATTTTTCCACTTTCAAAGTTCGTAGCCTTTTCCATTACAGATAGTACTAGACTAGTACCCGTGCATAACAACGGGATTTTATAGCTGCATATAGTGGTAGTGATAAAAAAAAGTTTATGGGTTATAAACGAAAAATAATAAAAGTTTGAGGATTTGGGGATTAAACATAATCTTTTTGAAACTCGGTTCGACCCGCCCAGTTCAACTGGTTGAACCGTTTTCGGTCGAAAAACAAGTCAAATTAAATCGTTTTTATATATTTTCGAAACCCGGTTTGACCCGGTGGTCGAACCGGTACCCCGGTTAGTCGACCGGGTCGATTAGAGACCCAGTTTCCAAAACATTGATTAAATATTGATTATAGTTTTCATAAATAGATTACTTATTTTTTCACTTTTAAGGTTAGTACTTTTTTCGATTATAGATAGTATAAGTAGAAGTATTGATGCTAAAAGATATTTATATAAAAGTATTTAATATTTTATTCATTTAGATATGATAAAAATATGTTTCTGGATATACGTGTGTATTATAGAGTTTTGAAATGATATATAGAAGTGAGTTGAGATAAATGTAGACCCAAAATATAGTATAGATCGAATGAACAAATCTCAACCACTTATTTTTTCATCAAAATAAAAAAATCTCACTTTACACTTCTTTTTTAAAAATAAAATATCTTGCAAACGGTAAATCATCAAGCGACAAAAAATACACCATTGCGGCGAGAATTAAATCATCTTTCTATAGATGGGCACTTCTATATACTTTCGACGAATTTAATTTTTTTTTTCAGTCACGTCTGAAAAAATCACATATGATTTGTATCACAATCATATGTTATTTAATAAAATCACATGTGATTTGTGATACAAATCACATGTGATTTTTCGAGACGTAACTAAAAAAATTTTTTGAAAAAAAAGTTCGTCGAAAGTATATAGAAGCGCCCCTCTATAGAAAGATGATTTAATTCTCGTCGCAATTGTATGTTTCGTTTTGCGTATCGATTAACGATTTGTGATATATTTAATTTTTAAAAAAGATGAAAAGTGAGTTTTTCTTAATTTGATAAAAAAAATAGATGACTAGGATTGGTTCATTGGATCTTTACTAAATTTTGAGTTTATGTTAACTTTTCTCATATAGAAGTTATTATTAAATTTGAAGTGATATTGAAGCAATTTTTTTGTTTTAAAGATATTGACGTAATTCTCTCCCTTTTAAGAATATTTTATTCATATTAATGTGTAAGAAACATTGCTTATGGATTGTTTAAAATAAACAGTGACCGGTTGTTATTGGATACTTCTAAAAAATATATCGGGTATTTTGAGGTTTAAAACAAAAAATGGGTACTATTAAATAGTGATATAAATGTCTTTTCGAGTTAGTATTTTGTGGGGATTATGTATTAGGAGGCCACCAACTTATTAAACTTTTGTCATTCAGGTCACTTATTTATCAAAACTAACTTATAAGCCACCTATTTATGTATTTGCTTTCGTTTATACTAATTTCGAATATTTTTTTCTTAAAAATCTTTGAAACAACGAAAATTAAACTAAATGTGACTTCTTAAAACTACCCAAACAACTTTTGAAATGTAAAATATCGGTTTTACTCATTATCTAAGTGCAACTTCATTTACTCGAAAGCGATTTATGATAAATTAGCAAATGTTTTACGTTTGAATTTCTAATTTATTGTTTTGATATGTTAGTGTTAGCTTTGTCTTTCCAATTGTATAAATTTTCAGCAAGAAATTGAAGAACATCGGTATAAAAGAAAACAAACATATATTTGGGTTGCTCATAAGTTAGTTTAAATAAATGGGTGGCCGAAAAGAAAAAAACTTAATAGTTGAGCGGCTTCCATATACATAATCCCTATTTTGTGTGCAAATAAATACACTCCATTCACATATCACTTCCCTAAACTATTATTTATGTCTTAAAGGAGGTTGTTGTGTCTTATGGTTAAATTTAGGTTCTAGTTATACATTTGCCAACTATTTTTGCAAGGTACATACTTAGATTCTCACTATATTTTCTCTTTGATAAATGTTAAAAATGAATGATTAACCTCACTCAAGTGTTTCACCCTGAAAATCTGCACACTTCCTAATGTTGTCTTCTTTGGTACGTATAGGGATCAGCGAGTCACTTCACATCCACAGGCGTTGAATCCAATTCCAGAAAAAAGACGACGTCTTCCTTAAAATACCTTTCTCACTCACAACTCAGCTTTGAAGATATAAAATCTGCAACCGCTAACTTTGCACCTAAGAATAAGATCAGAGAAAAAACAGTTAAATGGGTTTACCAAGGCCGCATGTTGCATTTCAGACAGTTCATCGATATTGTTGCACGGGGGATCTATCCTAAATATCATAAAGATGAGAGCAAAAAGTTTAGGATTGAGAAGTCGATGCTTTCTAGTCTCGATCATATGAATCTAGTGTCAGTTATTGGGTTTTGTGATGACAGTATGATTACTGTATACAAGAAGGAGGCCAATGGAAGTCTCAACAAATATCTGAGTGACCAGACCCTTACATGGATGCAAAGGTTGAAGATATGTCTGGGCATTGCAAATGCATTAAGTTACATCCATTATGATGCTGACCGTGATTTTAGTGTCATACATTGCAATATCAGGAGCTCGAAAATTTTACTAGATGACAAATGGGAACCCAAGTTATCCGGTTTCGAACTTTCATTGAAAAATACAGTAGCTCGGAGGCTCCGTCTTGTTCTTACTCGTGATATTGTTAAAAATGCATACCTCGATCCAAAATATAACAAGACCGGCGGTGTGACCCACAAGTCGGATGTTTATTCATTTGGTGTTGTATTATTCGAAGTCTTGTGCGGAAGGAGTGCAAACGATGAAAAAGACGAAGATGAAGATGAGTTGAGAGAGGTGTTATTATTTCAGTTGGACAAATCTCATTTGGATGAAATGATCATGCCGCAATTACGAAAACAGATGGACCCAGCATCGTTCAATATCTTCTCAGAAATAGCATATTGGTGCATAAAAAAGGATAGAGCAGATCGTCCATATATAGATCAGGTTGTCAAAAGACTTGAGAAAGCTTTGGAGCTTCAGTGGAAACACGAGAATCCAATTCAATTGAAGGTACGTAATTAATTGACACTTTACTTTTAAGGCCAATTATGATCAGGTTTAACCATATAATCACTAAATCCCCTATCCATCTTCACTCCATCCCAAAATAATTATCCACATTTTCTTTTCCTGATGTCCAAAATTAATTGTCCAGTACAAAGTAAATAGAGAAATTTGATCTATATTACCAACTTCAAAGAAAACAACAATTAATTATCTAAGGGTAAAACTGTCATTCTGCAAAAAGTAAAAGAAGAAAAACAATAATAAATATGTTTTTTTAATTGTGTTTTTTGTCGGTGAACAATAATTTTGAAACGAAGAGAGTAACTTAAAACACATCATCAATTGCGTTTGAATGTTTTCATATTTTATAAAGAGTGAACAATGATTTTATCCATAAAAATAAAAAAAAAAAAAAAAAAAAAAAAAAAAAAAAAAAAAAAAAAAAAAAAAAAAAAAAAAAAAAAAAAAAAAAAAAAAAAATAAAAAAATATTTTGAGTTAACTTATAGTTTAAAGAAACTAGAGGTGTAAACAAACAACATCTTATTAAAGAAATCTTGGTATCGTAGTATTTCACTGTTTTTCTTTATTGTCTAAAAAGTCTACAATATTGTTATATAGGATGAGGGCCACACAGCCGTCAAGATTTGAGCCATTAAGATTTAAGCCATCAAGATTTGAGCCATTAGGTAGGTCGTTGATGTAAAGTGTTGTATTGCTTAATGATAGAATTACAATGGATAGTGTATATATAATACACAATGGGCCAATACATGGATAATACATACAAGTATGAATAAGGCCTATAAGCCCATGCTACATATCATACGCTAACATCCCCCCGCAGTTTGAGCGGGAGAGGAGCGAACACTCAAGCTGGACCGAAAGTCATCAAATAAGGCCGTGGGTAATCCTTTGGTGAAGATATCCGCATACTGATAACGAGACGGAACATGTAGAACCCGAATATGACCAGTGGCCACCAAATCACGAACAAAGTGAATATCAATCTCAATGTGTTTCATGCGCTGATGTTGCACGGGATTGGAAGAAAGATATACCGCACTAACATTATCACAATAAACAAGTGTAGCTGTAGATAATGGCGTATGAAGCTCACGTAAAAGATTACGTAGCCAACAGGTTTCAGCAACCGCATTGGCAACACCCCTATACTCAGCCTCAGCACTAGAACGAGATAAAGTAACCTGTCGCTTTGAAGACCAAGATAGAAGATTGTTGCCAAGAAAAACACAATACCCAGAGGTAGACCGTCGTGTAGAGGGACAACCAGCCCAATCAGCATCCGAATAAGCAACTAAAGAAGATGTCGTTGAAGAATAAAGCTGTAAACCATAGGACAATGTTCCACGAACATAGCGCAAGATGCGCTTGAGAGCAGAGAAATGAGGCTCTCTAGGATCATGCATAAAGAGACAAACCTGTTGAACCGCATAAGATATATCAGGGCGTGTAAATGTCAAATACTGAAGAGCTCCAGCAAGGCTACGATACAAGGTGGGGTCAGAAATAGCATCACCATCAGCAGAAAGTTTAGAATCCGTGTCAACAGGAGTACGACAAGGATTACATGTAAGCATACCTGCACGCTCAAGTACCTCATATGCGTACTTCTGTTGAGATAAAAACATCCCAGAAGGAGTACGAGTCACCGATACACCCAAAAAATAATTCAGTGGTCCCAAATCAGTCATAGAGAACTCCTGATGTAAAGAAGAAATGATACGCTGCAGAAAATCTGTAGTAGATGCAGTCACAACAATGTCATCAACATATAAGAGCAAATAAGCAGTATCAGCACCCTGTCTATAAATAAAAAGTGATGTGTCACAACGACTATGCTGAAAACCAACTCGTGCAGCATAAGATGCAAATCGCTGAAACCAAGCCCGAGGGGCCTGTTTGAGCCCATAAAGTGATTTCTGTAAAAGACAAACATGATCTGGATGTCTAGGATCCCGAAAACCAGGAGGCTGCTGCATATAAACTGTCTCAGATAACGAGCCATGAAGAAACGCATTCTTGACATCAAGCTGATGAACAGGCCAATGTCGAGAAATAGCAAGGCTAAGGACAGTACGAATGGTGGCTGGTTTAACCACCGGGCTGAAAGTCTCATCAACATCAATACCTGCCAGCTGAGTGCTGCCATTCGCAACAAGGCGAGCCTTGTAACGACTAAGACTTCCATCGGCATTGTGTTTATGCCGAAAAAGCCATAAAGAACGAACAACGTTCACATCCTGTGGTCTTGGTACTAAAATCCAAGTATTATTTTTAATTAATGCATTAAATTCGTCAAGCATAGCACTATACCAATTCGGGTCTTGAAACGCTTGGGTGTAGGACTTTGGAAGTGGGGAGGTGGTGGACACATGTAAAGTATACCGTTGAGTAGGACGATTGGAACCCACACGGAAGCGAGTGACCATGGAGTGAGTTGAGTGAGGATTTGGGTTGGGCATAGGTGGGGCATTTGTGGACGAAGTGTGGGTAGTCATGGTGGGTTGAGTTGGGGGAGCCCCGGTGTTAAGAGGGGATTGTTGGGCCATGTTAGTTGGGTTTGGTTGAGGAGTTGGTGAGGCCATTTGAGTACGAGGCGATATAGGTGAGTGAGGGGGTGTAGGACGAGTAACAACGGGGGCTGGTGTAGGTGTAGTTAATATGTGTTGTTGAATGAGATTCGGTGAGGAGTCCAAGAAGGTGTATGGTGGTGGTGTATCAGGAGTCATAGACCCATACGGGAAGACGGACTCATCAAACGTCACATGACGAGATAAGATAATCTTATCCGTGTTTAAGTCTAGGCATCGATAACCACGATGACTGGTAGGATACCCAAGGAATATGGAGGGGGTGGCACGTGGTTCAAGTTTATGATTGGTGTGTAGATGTGGATAACAAAGACAACCAAAGACACGGAGGTCCGTATAATTAGGTACAGTCTTAAAAAGGCGAGTGTGAGGTATTTCGTTATTAATAGCGGTGGAGGGTAGAATGTTCAAAAGGTGAGCGGCCATATGAAGAGCCTCGACCCAAAAGGTAGGTGGTAGGTGTGCTTGAAATAAAAGGGTGCGAATAAGGTTATTGATTGTGCGTATCATTCGTTCAGATTTGCCATTTTGTTGTGATGTTTTTGGACAAGAGAAGCGAATGGTAATACCATTGTCGGCAAATAGTTGGTGAAGGGCATTGTTGTCAAATTCACCCCCATGGTCACATTGCAAAGATTTAATATCACACTGAAACTGATTTTTAACAAAAGCACGAAAATGAATAAATTTAGACAATGCATCTGACTTATTTCGTAACGGATACACCCACAAATAATGAGAATAATGATCCAAAAATAAAACATAATATTTAATGCCTGAAACACTTGAGAGTGGAGAAGTCCACAAATCTGAATGAACAATGTCAAATGGAGACTCAACAATAGTTTCAGAAAGCGAAAAAGGAAGTCGCACGTGCTTGCCAAGTTGGCATGCATGGCAAAGCACATGAGACTTAGTCTTATTACATGAAATTAAATTACTAGAAACCAGATTACGTAACACTTCACTTCCCGGGTGACCAAGTCGCTGGTGCCACATATGCTGACTGACCAAAAAAACTTGAGGATAAGACGGAGAGGTGACCGGATAGAGATCACCCGTGCTGTCACATCGGAGTAGAATTTGACGGGTCCAAAAATCCTTCACATAGTGTTGAGAGCCTGAGGTAAATAAGTCTCCATAGTTGTAGTCGAACCTGAGCCGTGACCCTTGGAAGCCAGGTGGGCCTGCTGTTGAGGCTAATGTATTTTTGGTACGTTTTTAGTCATTTAAGTCCGTTTCAAATGGAAAATGGTATGTGTAATTAAGCACATACCAAGCCCATATTGTGACAAAAGGTTCTGCTGGGCTTGTATCAAATTGAGAAGCTGTTGGTGCCCACCCAAATTAAGACCAATACTAGACAACCCACTATGCATGGAATTATTATGTCCAGGGTGCGGGTAGTATTCTGATTATGTGAACCTGTGGTACGATTATTGCGAGTGCTATCATGAATAAACCGACAGTCCACACCCCAACGACAAAAGCCACGTCCAAAGTTACGACATACCTCGCGATTGTTGGTGTTGCGGTTGTCACAAGCACGAGCATCTCGGTCACGATTGGTGCGATTGTCCTGGACCTGAGTTGGAGTCGCAGCCAGTAGTACTTAGGGAGAGCTCGGTGTGGCTGTGTTAGAAAGCAAGGTTGGTTTGGATCGAAGGCGCATCTCTTCGGTTGTAACTATTGTGCGTACGGTAGCTAGGTCTGGAAAAGGGTCCTTGTGGGCAATAATTTAGGCAAGGCTACCATATCTTTCACCGAGGCAGTTAATGGCGTAGGTGACAACATCTTCGTCAGGCATATCTGAGCTGAGGTCAGTGAGCAGAGTGGTAATGGCTTCGATCCTGGAGAAGTATTCGTCTGTTGATTCGTCGCCCATTTGTATAACACGGAGTTCGCCTTTTAAGGCAATGGTTCGTGTCCTACTGTTTTCTTGAAAGATTGCTTCGACCCGGTCCCATGCATCTTGTGCGGTTTTAGGGTTCGTTTTGATCATCCTACGTTTAAGGGTAGGGGAAAGTGTGAGGAAGATCCATGATTTTACAATGGAATCCGCCGTTAGCCATTCATCGGTTGGAGTAGAAGAACTCGTTGCATGCTTTTGAATGTGGGATAAAACTCCAAAGTTAGTGCAATGATTGATGAAAAAATAATACCAAGAGGAGTAGTTTGACTCAGCTAGGTCGAGTTTGACGGGCACAAGATTGTTAATATTGTGAACCGCATAGAGCTTTTCGACCAAAGTGAGTGTAGGGGGAGTGGGTGGTTGTGTGGAGTTAGTCATGATAAGTATGGAGGCTGATGTGTAGTGACAGGGAAGGCATTGTTTTGATGGTTGTAGATCCGACTGTTAAGTCGAAGCTTTGGTGGCTGTAGATCCGACTTTTAAGTCGATGGAGATGTTTAGGGTTTGGGGATCGGCTTGTGAAGGCCTGATACCATGTAAAGTGTTGTATTGCTTAATGATAGAATTACAATGGATAGTGTATATATAATACACAATGGGCCAATACATGGATAATACATACAAGTATGAATAAGGCCTATAAGCCCATGCTACATATCATACGCTAACAGCCTCACAGCGGTTTTGCAACCTCTAATGATTAAATGGCTCTCTTCGCTTCTGTTCATTAATATCTTTGACCGATCATAGTGGTGACCGAGTGAGGAATGTTAATAGAGGGATACTGTATCAGTCAGATATCCTTAACTAGCCATTTAATGGAGACATTTTTCTTGTTAAAATTTGCAGGATGTTGAGGAATTACAATATCCAAAAGCTTCGGAAGGTGCCATTGTCGCCCCCACGGCTTGTAAGGTGGTTAAGGTTCTGGTGAATGAAGGAATGGAAGTGAAGAAAGGGCAACATATGTTTTCCTTGGATGTTGATCAAGTTCCTTTAAGTTCCTCCCCATTTGTTAAACTCTCTGAAGAAAAAAAATCAGAGATCAAGAAAATTCTGGAGCAGCGGTTAGGTGAGCTGGTCAAGCAGCACAATGCTGAAAATAGCCCAATGGTAGGGCTTGATAACAAAGAAGACGTTCTAAAAAGGTATGGAAGCTTCAAAAAGTTTGATACTGTGGTGGACCATTCGGATCATCATTTTTCTGCACAGAGTTCCTCTTCCACGAACCAGGTAAGTGTGTAATTTTCATTGGATTATTCACGTGATAATTATAATAATAGGTTGATGGTACCTTTCATCACTCATGACGCGTGCTTATGATCGATATGTTACAGCCAAAAGACTGGGTTGACAAGATACGTGAAGAGTGGACAATTCTTGCTGAGAACTTACCTGGTATGCATTGTTTTTTATAAAGCAAGTGATTCAATGTTTAATGAATTGATATATCTATTTTGTTTACAACAGAGACAATATTTGTGAGGGTTTATGAAGATAGGATTGATTTATTAAGAGCTGTAATTATCGGACCTCCGGGGACTCCTTATCATGATGGCCTCTTCTTTGATGTGTATTTCCCAAGCAACTATCCTAACAGCCCGCCAGTATGTCATCCTCTATATTTGTCTACTTAATAGCTAAATACATGTGAGGATTACTTTAACGTATTTTATGAATGGTTTATTATTTATTAGGTTAATGGCATTTAATAGCAACGTACTTTTCCATTTGAGCCATTATTATTGGAAGATTATAAGTTCATAAAGCCTTGTTTACTTGTTCTAATACTTAGTTAGTATATGTAGTATTGTATTTGTTGGATTATGACCATATATGATTAATATATGTCCGGAAATATTCTCGAGCCTAAGGGGACGCACACGTTTATATGTTAAATGACGAGAAAATATATTAAGGTAATATATTAAGTGAATAACAAACAATTGTTAAAAGTTAACGAGTATTAAATAATTAGTTAAACGTTTAATGGTTGAACATGAGAGACTAATTATTAATAAATCAAAGACAAAAGGGTTTGGTTGCTTTTCTTTTATCCCTAGTCGACTAGAACAAGAAGTCCAACAAGGATTGGGATACTAGCTCTATAAATATGGGTTTAATCTTTCATTATGGGGGATGACACTTGAGATTGGAAACCCTAAACTTTTCCTTGTGCTTTTCCCTTTAGTCGACCGGTGTAAAGCAACCTTTCGGGTATTTGGTTTTGTCTTCCGATCGAACCAAAACAAACGAACACCTTTAGGTTTCGTTTTGTATTCGATCATCACCACTTGGTGATTATTTGTTTGCTCGTTGATTGATTCAAGAAAACAAGAAGATCGTTTGTTTATCCACTACTAGTACTAGCATACCTCGTCATTTGTTAAGAACGTATAGTGTGTGAAAGCTTAGAGGAATCATACTTTGATTCTTGGTGGTTTCGCGTGGTATTATACATACGCGTATATAGAAGACGGTGTTTACGGTTACCTTTAAACGGTGTATCGTTTCGTGCTAAAAGGTACACTTCTTCTATTCTTGTTAATTAATGTATTCTACATGTTATCTTTATTCCGCTGCGTACTCGTGTTAATTAATATGGTTAATTAGATTGTAAAACCCAACAGTGGCATCACGAGCCATCGTGTAGAATCTTTAATTACAAGGAATTAAATTGGACAAATTAGGGTTTCGTGATTAATTTTAAATGCCCCGGTGGGCGTTTTTGTTAAAAAGATTTGATCTTGACGGTTAATAAAATTAATTAGACGAAATCTAGGTTGTATGCAATTTTATAAAACTTGATGTATTAATTGTTAATGGTTTTAAGTTTTGTTAATTGTTAATGGAGATCCATGATAAAATCATGCAAATTTATCATGGATTGATATTAGATATTAAATCTTGTTAATTTGTTAAATGGATTTGGTTTAAATATGATTAAAATACGCATAATTTTAATAAATTTTCTTAATGGTAAAGTCCATGATTCTTGAATTCGGGAAGACCCTTATTATTGAATTAACGGGGCCTAAAATAGTTAAAAGATTTATGTGCTATGTGGTGTATATTTGTATAAGGCTTACGCAATCGATTTTGTCGATGGATGTGGCCGGAGTTTACAGGACAAAAGAGCCTTATATGAATAAATGCATGTTTTATTATTAGATAATTAGGGTCATATTTAATGTTTGCATGCTTAATTGTAGCGTGTTTAAATATAATGTTATTTAGTTAGTTTGATTCTATTTGTTTTTTATTTTAATTCTTGAACTGTGAGAAAATAAAAGAGTTTTCTGAAACAAAAATAAACATGACTAACGAGTTATCGAAATAAGATTTATTATGACTATCTTTGCAAAAAGTCAAAAGTGGATTCGGCTTACATCCGATAATAAAATCTTCCATGTACTAGACTAGCAATATATAGTATTGTAATGCAATTCTTTAAATTAAAAGGTTTAATTTATCAATGACGTATCTTGCAAAAGTACTATATAGTTGGCAAGGACCAGGTTCGGGGAGACTCATCAAGACTTCGGTCTTATAGACACCATTCACCCTATAATACTCTGACTACGGTTTTGTAGTTTCCTTACTTGGCATACTATGTAGGAAGTCTCGAATGGTCTAGTGAATTGAATGATTTTTAATCATTCTTTAAATCTTTTCCCGCGATAAAAGACAATCGTTTATATTTAAAAGATACGTTGAATCGCAATTTTAAGGGTCACACTATTTGATGTATAAGATACAATGATAATACGTGATACCGTAATAATAACTTAATTGAGAATAAAGTTTTTATTAAAATCTATGATACGAAGATGTATGCATGCTTCTTCGTACATATTTGACACGTCAAATACAATACCCTTTTCCAACTAAGTTATTGCCATCCAATTTGTAAAAACACTTGTTGATTGCTCTTTACTATGCGTGAGACGTGTGTAGATTTGCAATCACAAGGTAATTATACGCTTTTTCGTGAGACGGTGAGTGTTACATAATTACAGTTTTGAAATTGGATGACTTAGCGTTGTTGTGGTTAGACATGTTAATTCGAGGCATAGATGGGATGAAACATGCTTACTAGAATTATTGTAATTAATTAAGTCCCCCATATGGTTTATTGAATTGCAAAAGTTGTTGAATTATCAATCGTTGATTACCTTTTGAATACACCATCACTAGCAATCAAACTGATGGTGGTGGGGTATAGTCAAGTTGGTCCCCTAACCTTAGGAAATTAATTGTTTATTTAAATAAACATGGGTAATTAATTTTCTTCAAGGAGTATTATCGAAAATACTAATTCTTGAACTTTTATGTTTTTGTACATGGCACTACCTGTTCAAAATATAAACCATTCGGCTTTTAGGTTGATGTTTGAAAGAGAAAACTTTGGTAAAAACTTCAATGACTGGTTTGCTCCCTTCAGTTATTCTTGAGACCGAGAAGAAAATGCATGTCATTGAACAGCCTTTACCTCCTGCTCCTGAGGCTGGTGCTAAACCTAACATTGTGCTCAGTGGACAGCCTAAATGATGCCTCATTAACAGAAATTTCTTGTCTTATGCTTGGGAGTATGACCCCTGAACTACATAGACATTTTGAATTGCACTATCCGTATGACATGGTTCAGGAGCTTAGATCTATGTTTGAGAAACAAGCTGGAGTGGAGAAGTGACTTAATCCAATTTTCCATGCTTGCAAACAAGAGAGGTAAATCGAGTTGCAGGACCTATTTCCTTAAAGATGAAAGGGAATGTGGGAGCAACTGGAACTTCTTGGTTATATGCTAACCACGAGGGATATCTCAGTAGTGCTTCATCCTTTTAATGGCCTTACTAAAGATTTGTGGGATTAGTAAGAAATTACAATAGCATAACAAGGGGCAGACAAGTTTGGTGAATTCATGCTATGCTTATTGAGTATGAGAATGGTTTACAAGAAGGCTTGAAACACCACAAGTATTATGATTTAAAAGTGGTAAAATCTCCAGAAGGCCAATAAGAAATCGCTTTAAAGCAAAAGGCAAGAAAAAGGTTAATGGCAAGGGGAAAGGATAAAAAGGTTATATCCCAAGCCTATGCTAAGGAGCGCCCAGCTAATGAGATGCCTGCCCCAACTATAAAGGGAGGGTAGACATTGGAAAAGGAACTGTCCTGTGTATCTTAGCTGATTTGCAGAGAAAAGGAAGCAAGTTGGCTCTGCCACTTCTTTTGGAATCTTTACAATATAATTATTTCTATTATTCCCCTTTTTCCCTAATAATAACTCTGGGTGTATGACACTAGTTTGTTACTAACATATGTATTACAAAACATGGGATTAGATCGAAAGGAAGCTGAAACAAGTGCTCTTTAACTATGTACGAGGGCAATGGAAGTTCGTGCACACTAAAGCAATGGAAGTTTTGACTTAGTTTTACCTAATGGCTTTGTGGATTTTGTTTGACATTGTCATTATGCACCTACTTTAACGATAGGTGTAGTTACAGTTCGTCGTTGTTGATATGGATTTGTTTAATGTTTTTACGGATTATGGAATCTCAGTTTCAAAGAATGGTGTCTTATTTAATGCGTTTTCTCAGTAATGTGTAATTTATGAAATTGATATGCATGATCTTGTACAATTTTAATTCCTATTTATAAATTAGCAATAAAAAGAGTCAAGCATAACTTGGGACTCCACTTATCTATGGCACTGTCATCTTGCTCATATAAACAAGAAACGTATTAAACAGCTGCAACAAGACGGGCTGTTAAAATCAACGGATGATGAATCTTTTGATAAATGTGAATCTTGTTTATCTGGCAAGATGACAAAGAAACCTTTTCTTCATAGTAACGAATGGGCAAAAGATCTTCTTGGAATAATACATATTTGAAGTATGTGGTCCACTTAGACACTGTCAAGACAAGGTGATTTATTTAAGCTACTTTCATTACATCACAGATGATATATTCGTTTATGGTTTATGTTTATCTCTTAAACCATAAACAACATGAGGTTCTTTGAAATGTTTCAAAGTGTTTAAAAATCAACTCGGGAAGACCATTAAGCAATACGATCAGATCCGGGGTGGCGAATACATATGGGGGGGCGTAGCCTAGAGTTTAAAGATTATCTAAAAGCAAACAGAATTGTCAAAACTACTCCTCCATACACACCACAAACATAATGGAGTGTTTGAGATGAGAAAACCGCACTTTGTTAGATAAGGGTGCTATCTATGATGAATCTACAACTCTGACCTTTAGTCCTTTTGGATTATGCTCTAGAGTCTGCAAACACCATTCTCAATATGGTTCCAACTAAGAAATTTGACAAAACACCATATGAATTGTGGTATGGAAAAGTTTCCAACTTGTCTTACTTAAAGTTCTGGGATGTGAGGCTCTGTGAAGAGAGATATGCCTGACAAACGCAAAAAAAAAGATCTGTTAAGTGTATCCTTCATAGATACCCAAAGAGAAACGATGGTTACTATTACTAACTTCCCACCATTAAAAAAAATTGTTGTTGCAAGGTATGCTGAATTCTTTGAGAAACGTTTCATAAGTCAAGAAATCAGTAGGAGGGAGGTAGATCTTGAAGAAATTCAAGAAGAAGAAGATAGAACACCTTCTGAAATCACTAGCAACATTCCTCAAGAGGTGGGGGGTTTTGAACGACCACAAGAGGAAGTGATTCCGATTCGTAGGTCCGGAAGGACACATCGAGCTCCAAACCGCTTATGTCTAAATGTAGATGTGGAGGATCATAGTCCTAGGGGATCTTAATGAACCACTAGCTAATAAAGCGCAATGTTTGGATTTAGAATCTAATAAGTGGATTGATGCTAGAATGCGGCAAAATACAATCCATGATGGACCAAATATGTATGGTCCTGGTCGATCTCCTCCTGGTTGTAAGACCGTTGGAGCAAGTGGCTTTTTAAGAAAAAGACTGACATGGAGGTATTGTACTGTCCTATAAAGCTCCGTTATGTAGCAAAGGGTAACACTCAACTCTACGGGGTTTGATTTATGATAAACGTTCTCACATGTCGCTGAGCTATTAGAGGCTATTATAATTGCTCATATTCTATAGCAGCATACTATGATTATGAGATATGGAAAAAGGATAGTTAAAAACTGCCTTCTTAAAAGGTTACCTTGATGAAGACATCTATATGGTGCACCTGAAGGTTTTGTTGATCCTAATCATCCCAGGAAAGTATGCAAGCTTCAAAGATCCATTTATGGACTTAAGCAAGCGTCAAGAAGCTAGAATAAAAGATTTGAAGAAGAAATCAAAAGGTTTGGATTTGCTCAAAATCTTGATGAGCCATGTGTATATCAAAAGGCTAGTGAGAGTAATGTTACATTCCTCATCTTATATGTTGATGACATAAACAACATGGTTAATCACATTCCAAGTTACAAAGTGTAAAGGATTATACTTGTGAAAGTTGTTTTGGTATGAAGGATTTGGTTGAAGCAGCATTATTCTTTTTGGAATCAAAATCTACAGAGATAATGGCAAAGCATTGATTGGACTTGGTCAAAATGCTTACATGGATAAGATCTTGAAGAGATATAAGATGGATAATTCCAAACGTTGTATCATTCCCATGCAAGAAAGACTTGACTTGAACAAATCACAAGGTGCTCAAACTCCTAAAGAGGTGAATCGCATGAAAAATGTACCTTATGCTTCGGTTGTAGGATCCATCATGTATGTGGTTAGATGCACTAGACCTGATGTTGCGTTCGTACAAAATATGACAAGCTGATTTCAACAGAATCTAGGTGAACCTCACTGGACTGCTGTGAAAAACATTCTTAAGTATTTAAGAAATACTAAAGATATGTTCTTGGTTTATGGTGGAAATCCTAGCACAAAACTTAGAGTTGAATGCTATCACGATGCTGGATTTGAGACCGATATAGATGATATGAAATCTCTGACATGATACATTTCGTTTTGAATGGAAGCGCAGTAGACTAGGAAAGCTCCAAGTAAAGTACTACTGAAAGCCTTGCTACATAAGTTGAATTACATAGCTGCTTCAGAAGCAGAGATGGAAGTTGTTTGGATTAGGAAGTTTATTTCAGGGGTTGGTATAGTACCAACAATAAACGAACCAATTAAGATGTTTTGCGACAATTTTGCCGCACTTCTTATCGCCAACGAACCAGGGGTTCAGATGGGCGCCGGACACTACCATAGAAGTAACCTTCTTAAAGTTCACACAGATGACAATCTAGCATATCCTTTTATGAAGGCTTTACCGAAAGGAAAGCTTACTCAACATGCTAGGAGCATGGGACTTCGTTTAGCTAGTAGTTTCATGTAGATCTGTGTTTAGTATTTGGATAAGGGATGTTTGAACAATTTATTTTATGATAATGATACTGTATTTGTTATGTAATAATATATATTAATATATATATATAATATATATATAATATATAATATATATATATAAGATATATATATATATATCTTAAATTGTGTCCTATATTTGCATGTTTAAATCCATGAATAATAAATGTATTATTCTAAAATTAATCCGTTGTCAATTAACAATATGAGAATATTGTTAAACTAAGACAATTCTGAGTGATTGGTGATATTGGAGATATTGGGGATAAGTCCACCAAACTCATATGATATTCATAAGATGAATATTGGATTTCCCCGCCACAAGAATATCACTTTATGGATCGACGTCATCAAGTGAATCTTGTACGTGATTTTATTTACATAAATCCTTAGACTTGAGATGCCAAAGTAGGTTAGCTATATGTGGATATTCCCTTCTGATCTAGTTTAAGTTGTCCTGAATAAGGTAACTAATAAGGGCTATGTCAGAATGGTTCATGCCACATGATGACTGGACACTTGTAGTCAATATAGAATTTGTTCCTTCAAATTGTTGAAGAAGATACCACTGGGCCCCTCATAGAAATAATAAGATCAGATGTGTATGGCCGTACCTGAAAACCAAGAAGATATGTCACATTGATTTTCAAGTAATCTTGATTACTTTATATATAGAAACAACATCGTAAATATGAAATGACATTGATCCATATCTAATTTAACAACGGTATCGAAAACAAAGGGATTGTAAATTCATAAATCATTTGTTCATGCCCTGTGAAACCACACTCGAATGTTTTTTGGGAGCATTGGCGTGTTGCTAGACGCTTACCAATGTTATTATATTATTCATACATGTCCAAGTGGGAGCTGTTGGATTATGACCATATATGATTAATATATGTCCGGAAATATTCTCGAGCCTAAGGGGACGCACACGTTTATATGTTAAATGACGAGAAAATATATTAAGGTAATATATTAAGTGAATAACAAACGATCGTTAAAAAGTTAACGAGTATTAAATAAATAGTTAAACTTTAATGTTGAACATTGAGGGATAATTATTAAGTAAAACCAAAACAAAAGGGTTAGTTGCTTTCTTTTTATCCCTAGTCGACTAGAACAAAAGTCCACCAAGGAATTGGGGATACTAGCTCTATAAATATGGGTTTAATCTTTCATTATGGGGGTAACACTTGAGATTGAAAACCCTAAACTTTTCCTTGTGCTTTTCCCTTTAGTTGACCGGTGTAAAGCAACCTTTCGGGTATTTGGTTTTGTCTTCCGATCGAACCAAAACAAACGAACACCTTTAGGTTTCGTTTTGTATTCGATCATCACCACTTGGTGATTATTTGTTCGCTCGTTGATTGATTCAAAGAACAAGAAGATCGTTTGTTTATCCACTACTAGTACTAGCATACCTCGTCGTTTGCTAAGAACGTATAGTGTGTGGAAGCTTAGAGGAATCATACTTTGATTCTTGGTGGTTTCGCGTGGTATTATACACACGCGTATATAGAAGACGGTGTTTACGGTTACCTTTAAACGGTGTATCGTTTCGTGCTAAAAGGTATACTTCTTCTATTCTTGTTAATTAATGTATTCTACATGTTATCTTTATTCCGCTGCGTACTCGTGTTAATTAATATGATTAATTAGATTGTAAAACCCAACAATATTTATATTTATCAGGCCCTGAACTCAATCTTTATAAGGCCTTGTATTATTAAGTCTGTTGGCCTTAGGCCCAGACCCGAATATTGTTAGGTTAGACAGTTAATCGGTTGTTAAAAGGTGAAAAGGTACATTGATTGGTTTCTGTAAACCATCACACCCCTTTACAAAAAAACACACCGATTCAATATGTATATATAGGGATAGAATTCTGTAATCAAAAGTTAACCCTTTTCAGTTTATATATCAGATTTATATAAAGGGTTCAACCCAATCTTCCTTGTTTCTTTTATTGTATTCTTGAATGGTGATTATACATGATGCTTGTTTGATCATATTCGATCCTGGAAATAAGGATTCAAGACCTGTGCAATAGTGAAAACAATATTTCCTATTTTTACTAATGACTAGAACTTGTAAACATCCATAGAAAACAAATATAAGAAGCTAACCTATCATAAATCATACCAAATAAGTAGCTAGCCCAGATGATCATAGAACTCTTATAAAGTGGAAAGTAATCACCAATTTATAAACTAATATAATGATTTAGAGAGAAGATAAGTAGCAGCCTAAGAAAACAACGTATAGAAATATATATAAAAACGGATAAAGGACTAACGGTGCAAGAAAAAGAAAACATATTTTTTAGAAAAGAAAAAGATAATTAGAAAAAAAATATATAAAACGGATAAAGGACTAACGTGTATAAGAAAATTTAAAAAATAATTAGAAAAGAAAAAGAACATATTTTTGAGTTAATTACAAATGGTCGTTAGTCAAAAGGACTAACGGTGCAAGAGATGACTCTAAAACGTATGCTAATTAAACAGAATTTGAAAGTTTGATGGGTATTGTGGTACTTTTTTGTGTTCGTGTCTGATAATGGCTCAAATGAAAAAGTACGTTGCTATTAGATGTCATTAACCCTTATTTATTTCAGCTCGTGTGCTCGCACTCCGGAATTATTGGTGTCAATCCGAATCTGATGGATTGTGATGAAGTTCCCTTCGCACACTTGAAAAGGAATGGGGGCCTGGCACTTCATTGCTCCAACTTCTGCAAATCTTAGAACATAAGATTTTGAACACAAATCCGTTGTTTAATGGACTTGCAATGACGAGCGATATGGCTGGAGATTGGTGTTCCTTACTATACAACGAAAACATCTTCATAATGTCTCTAAAAACAATGGTGCATACCATGAACAGACCACCAAAGGTTACATATTTTAGTCTCTTTTAGTTTCAGCTTGGGTAAAATATTGTATGCTCATATCATTAGTTGACGTTTTGTGATGCTTGCAGCATTTTGAGTCTTTTGTGGCCGGGCATTTTATCAATCGTGCACGTGATATCTTACTGGCATGTAAATCTTACAAGAAAGGTCAGCAAGTCGGGTTTCTTGCCTGCAAGGATAACAAGGTCTGCTCAATGGAGTTCCGGAAAGATATTAATTCATGTGTCCAGCCCCTTGTTAAAGCATTTAAGAAAATTGGATCACAGGTATTTTGAAAGAATTTTTCATCTAAGTGATAGACATGTCATTAGTGAAAGATTTGTCACTTTTATCGTGTTTTGATCCACTGCCATGTCTCAATCTTTGAGTAATTTAAAGATAAAAGTTTTGTTTGTTTCATTCGGATGTAGAGTTTCGTATATATTGTTTTATGATTATCAATTACATTTATGATCTTAGAGTTTTATTCTAGAACATTACCCACTGCGCCTTTGATGTTTGTGGGTATAGTAAAACCACCATGCGCGTCAACTGTTCTATGCTTCGAAATTTGTTATGATAGAGTTGAGCAATCATGTTTAGATGGATATTACACCCAGGGATTTCTGTATATAGCTAGGATGTGTTTTATTTTATATTTGGTTATTTTAATTACTTAAATTTTGTCAGGTTGTGGTAAAACAGCACAAAAAGAA
>BQNB010002723.1:54708-112499 GCA_026074375.1 Tanacetum coccineum
TGTTCTTTGTTAACAGGTGTAATTTTAGTTAAGAAATTTAGCGAGTTGGGCGTACTATTATAGACACCTTCCTCGATTGAACTTTTATGGCTAGGCGATCATTTTTTGTCAAAACTAAACCAAACCATTAAACGCACCCACTGAACCTACCTAGTGAACTTTGCATACATCAGGTTGTTTAACAGATTTAATGCTTCATGATGTGTACACAACCACACTCCATACACACATCCAAACACCCTTGTCGTTAAGTTAAATGACACAGTTAACCTACGTGCTGCATGCTAAGCCTTATAAAGGAATATATTCGGTAAATAGGAAAACGGTTACCTGAAAAACAGAGTCGCTCCATGGCAAAAGACCCGCATTGGCTACAACTACATTCCAGACGTAGCTTCCCGGCCAATAATATATGGTGTCCGTGTGCATCCTTTATTCTTTCTCCACACAGCTCATTCCATGGCCCGAACTCATCTTTAGAAAGTCGTCTAAAAGAATCACGGGACAACCATCGAATCCACAATCTGCATACATGAACAACATTAAAAACAATTAGATAAGCTCTTAGTTAAGCAATCTGAAACATCTTTTCTTAAACAACATATGTTTATGAGGAGAATTACCGCAGCTTTAATCAAACAACACAGATACGTTCAATTTCTATAATCATAACGCCACGTACATCTTGTTTCAACAGCATTGATGATAGTACAACCTGAACAACAAAAATCGCTAAGGGGTGTTTGGGACTGTTTATTTTTTTTGCTTATGCTCGTACTAAAAAATAAGTAGAGTTCGAAAATATAACACTAATGTTTTAAATCACAAAATCAGCTTACGATTCCCAACAGCTTTAACGCCATAAGATTCACATCTAATTTTTAACAACAGTAGGAAACAACAATATAAGTCAGTTAAATAAGCTTTTGCTATCCGATTTTCCCTACCCATAAAACCAACCACGTCGATTCACATGTCTCGTTCGAACCACAACATGTCACTAAAATTTTAGCTTAAAATCAACATAACAAATACATATGACCTATATTATTGTTTTTCTCATTGAATCTTTACAAAACTTTATAAACCCTAATTTTAACAAAGAGAAAATCTTATCAGTTACTTTACCGCAAGGTTTGACAAAAGCTTTAACAGCAACTAAATAAGTTGTTTGATTGCATAATTTCTAAAGCTCATAAGCCCACTAAATAAGCCAACACAAACACCCTCCTTAAGCAGAAACATAAGCAGCCATAAAAACTCTAATATAGCAAAAATAAAATTAAACCAATGATTAACTAATCATATAACACAATGCATCCTAAACAAAGATTAATACTAATTATCATAAATAACATACCTGTTGTAGGTAAATTTGTATAACCCTAAATCAATAAACTGAAAACCTAAAATTATCAAGTAAGTCAGCTATACTCAATTAAATTTGGGGAAAATGATACTAACCTCAATATTATGCAAATAGTCATGCGGTTGTTGTGAGTAACCATAGAGCTCGTTTCCGATTGGCAGAAGCAACACCATCGATCAGAAAGTGATGTTCAATTGAATCTAAACTCGCATGGATCTAAATTATCAAACCTTTTGATGGTTGAATCTGGAAGAAAATGGGAGAGATGGTGGTGAAGAAGCTTCACGAAAGTGGGAGAGGGTTGTGAGTGAAGATAGTGGATTGATGACATGAAAGAGAGGAGAAACAGAGGTTTTACACGTGCCCACAATTAATAACCGGGTTGGATAATATCAGGAAAAACCCGGGACATTTACACGGGTCAGGCAATGCATTTATGAAGTGCATCGGGGGAATAATCTTCATGGTTAATATAAAGGTATAATATAATATAATATATTTTTTATAGTATAAAAGAATTACATCATTTTAAAATTTTCTATGAAATTTGATCTAATTGAAAAAAAAATTGGATCAATTAGAACGTTTGATTTTGACACTTAAGCAAAATCATGATCTAATTAATTATAAAAAAGTCAAAATTAAATCTAATTTGGTCAAAATTGAAAATTTTGGTGAAAAAATTTGGTGGAGAAAAAAAAACAATAAAATTATGTGTCAAATTTGTGAAAACAAAACCTAAAAAGAGAAAAAGGTAATTGATAAAACTTTAGTGGTTGAATTTTAAATAAATAACATGGAGTTAAGTGTAAATTTATAAGTTTTAATGTTTTTTAATAACTTTAATAAATAAACAAATAACCTTTTAGAGTTTGTACCCCAAGACTTTATATTTCAAAAATACAACATATATGTTGTTTTAAAAATAAAACATATATATGCACAAGATTATTAATATCAAAATGAAAGCACAAATTATTGTGTATATAAATAAATAGACGATGTTGTACGTATACGAACAATTCATATTTTTCCTCTTTATGAGTTTAAGTAAGAATATCCGGAACAAAAAATATTTTTACAAGTTTATCATATGCGTACTCAGGTTTTAATATTAAATACGGCTAAATTATTATTAACACGCAACAATGTAATTAGCAAACATGAGATTATCATTCTTTGTTTAATATGGTAGAAAACATTTATTATAGTTGTTCAAATTGTTTAAATTAAAAGAAATCCGCATTCACAATTACTGAAATAATGATAAACAAAACATTCAATGTGTAAATACGAAAAAATAACAACACTTGAAAAATTAACACTCAATTAAAATTTAATGTCTACCCTCGTGCATGCACGTGCATTAAACTAATATATATTATAAAAAAGAATTTTTTGATTTCAATAATCTTTTATACCACGAAAAGAAAACCAAAATTCAGAAATAGCACCCCTAAATAAATTAATCTCTTATATAATAAGGGGAAAAGAAAATTGAAAATGATGTTTTGCATCGACCAACAAGAGAGATTAATTGCAAAATCGAGCTTTGCAATTAGCCAATTGGAAAGTCAAGAATGATTTTTGGTTTCCTAAATGTTATTCAACTTTACAAACTCTCGAAAATATGAGTGAATACACTTGCGTTGAAGTCAAATAACTGCACCTATTATCCAAAAACTAAATACAAAAGTTGATATACATATTATCCAAAAGTTAATAGACCTCTCTAAAAAGTGAACAAAAAATTAAAGTCAAATATTGCATTGTAGGCCAGTGCGTTTATATCAGAGAATTCTTGATAGGCGTGCTTGGTTCATTTTGGCAAAACTATGAAAAAAATTTCCGTTTTAGTAAATGGGTTATGAAAAAGGTTTATTTTGGTAATTAGTTTTAAAAAAGACAAAACTTCACGGTTGGTCCTAATGCTTGTACACAAATTTCACATGTAGTCCTTTAGTCTTACAAAGTACACCACTCATCCTAAATATTGAGATTTTGTGACACTCATGATCCTTGATGTGTGCTTAAACACACATCATTTGTACTCCGGAAAACACATTAAAACGGACTAAAACACTAAAATATAAGTAATTATGTTGGAAATATGTTTGTATTGTGTTTTTATGTCTTACAGGTACAAAGGATTAAAAACAAAGCAAAAACGGTAATTTTCGGGTGACTTTCGACGACGTTTTTACGTTTATCGAGGTTCAAACGAAGTCGTTAAAATCCCACGATCACATCATTAGAAAGAGCACGAAATTACGAGTCTATCGGTACCTTACTTGACCCCCGAACCCTTCTAATTTGAACCTTTTCATGCCTTAATTGAACCTTTAATATAATAGAACCTGGTCCAGATTCATGAGCCCATATATGAAATGTATTTACATATATATTACGATGGATGCTTCTAGCTCAGTTGGGCTTGAAGCCTCTCTTGAGTTCCCACTCGAGAGGTCTTGAGTTCGATTCTGGGTTTAGGCTCCATTGTATATGCCACGTCATCATCCACGTGGATGCCACGTGGCTGACACATGGAGGCAACCAGACCCAACCATTGACCGACCGTTGATCAGTGGTTGACTGGTGGTCCGGTGGTGGTCCGACGAAGGCCCGACGATGGTTCACGGTGGTCCGATGCCGTTGACTGTCGTTGACCGCCATCATTGACCTCTGTTGACCGGTGGCTCCGATGACAGTGCCAGAACTGTTGACAGGCCACGTGGCACTAATCACACGGTGATACGTGGCCATCTAATCATTGGGTACGAGGTACTATTCATTGTGTAGGTCCGAGGTATTGTAGCAGGTTCGGGTACAAGGTTCGGCGATCGAGGGTTCTAGAAGCTAATGTGGCGCGTTGTGATTGGTGGATCCAGCTGCAGACAGCTGGCGGTTACAAGGTTCGCTATCCCATGCCAATCATTGGCGTCATTAATACGCGTCAATGCATAAAGATGAATTTACCCCTGTTTAGAGAGCTGTGATTGGTGGAGGCTTTGAAATGACAAAAATGCCCTCAAGCACTCACTTGGGCTATAAAAGAACAGACGCAGCAGTGGTGTTGGGTGTTAGATTTTTAGTTTATTTTCATAGTAGTGTAGGTTAGTTTTAGGAGTAGTGTAGTATTGGTTTTAGCTTATTGTAAAAGCTTTTATAGCTTATTTAGTATTGTAATCCACTCTTTTTAGCTTATTAATGAAGATGTTTTGAAGATTGAAGTGCTTATTTTCTTATGGCTTATTCTTTTTCTAATCCTCTATTTTCTTTTCTTTTCTTTTTAAGCCTATTTTGTCTTATTGTTGCTTCTAGCTTTCTCCTAGCTTATTTCTTACTTCAAATAAGCCTTCCTTTGGCTTATTAGATTTAGATCTAAGCTCATATTATCCAAATAAGCTTTTGCTTATTTCATTTTGTCTTCTTGTTTTACTTATTTGGTTGCTTATTTCTTGATTAAGCTTGATTCGAATGCTAAAAGGGTGTCATGAGTCTTCTACTCGGCTTAGTTATTAAGTCTTGAGCACTCTTATTTTTGAGAGCTTAATTTTTAGCTTAAAAGTTTTTAAATAACTCATTTTTATTTATTTGCTTATTTTTCTTTCTTTTAATTTTTGGTTGCTTATTTTATAAGCTTATTTGCTTTTTGAACTTATTTGGGACTTAATAAGGAGGCGACGAGTGTTTGTGTACACCCGGCTTATTTATAAGTCTTAGTCCTCCTTCAGATCAAATAGCTTATTAGCTTTTAAGCTTATTTTTAGTTTTATTTTAATCTTTCTTAGTGTTTAAATCTAGTAGCTATTTTTTTAGATCTATTTCTTAATATTACTGGACTTTTTACTAAGGTTTAACACCTTGGTGCGGGGAATTAGATTTATAATTTGTAGTTTAGTTATTATTGCTTTTATTCATTCCGCTTTATTGTATTGTTTAACTCTTTATTGTCTTATTGTTGATGAAAAACTTGTTCAACCTCTTTGGCGAGGACGCTTATGGTTCTTATAAACTAGTTTCATATTAAAGTTCCAGCTTTTTTAAGTTTTTTACTTCAGCTATTATTAATAGCTTAAAACTTTATTGATTATTAGTGAAATCTAAAATTAATAAAGTCTTAACTTTAAAGTTTAAGTAAGTTTATCCGAGAGGGGGTGGTTGTAATATTTGAATCATTTTATCATTTGGGTTCTAATCTTCTTCCTTCTTTTTAATCAATAGTTTAAAATAGCATAATTTGTAGTTGTATAATATGTTGATGCTTATTAGAATGATTGTTGCTAGTGAGTAGTTTAATTAGTGTTTGTTAAGTGATATATTGGATTTGGGAAAATTAAGTCGTGGATTTAAAAAGGTTTAATGGTATAAATAATCTTTGATTATTTAGATTTGTAATCACTTAAAGCAGATTAATACAAATCAAAGTTTAGTTTTTCATTGTTCTTCTTAATATTATTGTATAGATTCTGCATACACAATAAATATTCATAGTCAGTGTTTCTCTATAGTCAATCTGTATTTATATAAGTTGGCTATCACCCTTAGCAGGCTGAAAAGATCTGTTCAGTTTGGACTCACAAGTGGTATCAAAGCTTGTGATAAACTCTGAGTAGGAAGAACAAAAACCAGTTATAAACCCCTATCTTACAAAGCAATTCAATGGCTGGATCACAAGATGACATTCCACCCCCACCACCACCACCACCATCACAAACACCTACACAACAAACTACATTAACTGGTCTCAACCCATCAAACTTCCTATTCTCAAAAAGGGAGAATATGGCATATGTGCCATGAAAAATGGAAACATTATTGGCCCTATACAGACTATCCTATCTGGGAAGTTATACAAAATGGAAATGGTCCTGTATTAATCTCCACAGATACACAAGGTCAAATCAAGGTTCTGCCACTACAGAAGAAATCTTAGCCAGAGAAAGAGAAAGAAAAGCAAGGACCACTTTGCTTATGGCTTTACCAGAAGATCATCTTGCTAAATTACATAAAATGACTGATGCTAAAGAGATGTGGGAAGCTATTAAATCTAGATTTGGTGGAAATGATGAATCAAAGAAGATGCAGAAGTATATTCTAAAGCAACAGTTTGAAGGCTTCTTTGTATCAAAACTCAGATGGGCACTAACATAATGGCTATGACATGTTTCAGAAGTCTTTGAGGTTTCAACTAAGAGATTCATGGTTGCTTATGTCTCCACTATGGATTGCAAATCAGAAATTCCTTAGGGTCTTCTACCTTCTGCCTGGTCTCAAATTTCCTTAATTATGAGGACCAAGCCAGGAGTGGACTGTCTCAGTTTTGATGATCTGTATAATAATCTACTAGAGTCTTGAGAATGATGTTAAGGCTCTAACTACAATCATCTTCTAGCACCGCAAATTGTGGAATTTGTTTCTGAGAAAACCCCTAGCATAGTACTAATGATCGTTTTAGTTACCGCTTATGGTGTGTTAAATTATTCTGGCTCATAATTATCAAATATTATCAAAGATTTCATCTTACTATTACTTGCCCTCAATAGATCTTGAGGATTTAGAACAGCGTGTGAGTATCGATTTGAAGAAATGGACTTTGAAATGGAGGTGGCTATGATTTCAATGAGAATGAAAAAGTTCTACAAAAAGACAGGTAGAAAGCTACAATTTGATGCCAAGGAACCGGTTGGTTTTGATAAAACCAAAGTCGAGTGCTATAATTGTCACAAGACAGGGCATTTTGCTAGAGAGTGCAGAACCAAGGGAAATCAAGATAGTAAGAGGAGAGATGCTTGGAACTCTGGGAATAAGGATAAAGAGAATGGGAGAAGATCTGGTAAACAGGAGGACTCTAAAGCTTTGGTGACTATTGATGGAGAAGGTGTTGATTGGACTAGTCACTCAGAAGAAGAAGAAGATTATGCTTTGATGGCTTGCAACAGTTTAGGCTTAGACACAGAGGTAACTTCTTGTTCAAAAGGGATGTAAAGCCATCTTTGCTAAACTTAAAAAACTGTATGATGTAAACAAAGAGCACAACTTAGTGATGCAAGCATAGAAATACTGGCATATACTCAAGCTTTAAAGAAAGTTGAAGCACAATTAGTTGCTCATCAACAAAGTCAACTTTGGTATGAGGAAAAGATAAGGTTTATGAAAATAGACTTAGATGATAAAACTGATGTCCTTACATACCATAAGAAACTATTGACAGAAGCTGAAAAGGAAAAAGAAGATTTAAAAGCTAAAGTAGAAAAATGGCAAACTCTTCTAAAAATCTTAGTAAACTACTAAATACTCAGATGAGTGCTAATGATAAATTTGGGATTGGATATGGGGATTACAGATATGATGGCATCTGAAGTTATGAAAATGAAGTTTTACAAAGTGTTTTTATGAATAAGGAAAGTGATTTAGAAAATCAACCTTTGTATGATAGGTTGGTTACACTAATGAATGCCATGTTGTACCCTCCACCCATGACAAGGCATTAAATGCCTTTGGACCTGGATATTGAAAATAGATTACTCATAAGTACATTATGGTCATAAAATTATCAACTAGTGAATCTGAAAACCAAACCAGTGACTTTGATACATGTGAATCTAACATTAGTGTAGAAACACCTGAATTTGTGACTGAACCAGTTGTTAATGAACCTAAAGTAGTAAGTCAACCTAAGGTTTGGTCTGATGCTCCTATCATTGAGGAGTATGAATCAGATAGTGAAGATGAGCATGTGTCTCTACCAACAAAAGAACAGGAAACACCTAGTTTTGCTAATAAGCAAGTAAAAACTCCTAGGGAAACTGTTAAGAATCAATTCACACAAAAGTATGTGGAAAGTCTTGTCAATATTATAAGAGATTGTGATTTCCATGAAAAAAGGATGGCTAAACAAGCTGAGTTAAACAATAGGATGAGGAAGAAGTCTAGTCAAAGGGAGGATTAGGCCAATTTGGAACATGTGCAAAGATTAGTGAATCATCCAAAAACAATTTTGTTCGCCTACAGCAATTACTAACTAGAACTGGCAAAATTCCAGTTAATATTGCTAGAGCTAGCGGTACTAACACTGGTAATACCGCTAGGCATAATTTTAACAGACAGTACCAACTAATGATGCTAGGAAAGTTAATACTGTTAAGCCTATTGTGAATAATGCTAGACCAAAGGGTGATTTTCATAAATCTGTTTCACATTTTAGAAAGTCATTGAATAAAACAACAACACTTAGAACAAATTTTTCATATCAAAAAGTTAATACTGCTGAGGTAAATGCAGTTAGTGCTGTTAGGGAAAAAGGGGGAAACTGTTGTTAAGCCCTCAGCAGGTTGTAATTGGAGACCAAAAAGACATTACTGGCACAAAGTCTCCAAATACAATGGTGGATCAAGACCTAGAAATTGTGCTACTTTCAAAGATCCACTAGGCAGACTCAAGCCCAAAAAGGCTTGGGTCCCTAAGAGAATCTAATCTCTTTTTTATTTTAATGTGTTAGGATTATACACATAGAGCTTTACAGGAAAAGGGATTATTGATAGTGGTGTTCAGGCACATGACTGGAAAACGATGGGCCTAACTGTTGAATATCCATGACTTTTTGGTGGGCTCCTGTTGCTTTTGGAGGAAGGTAAAGGTTACATAGCTGGTAAAGGTAAAATAAAAATAGGAAAGTTAGATATTGAGGATGTGTGTTTTGTGAAAGAACTTCAACATTTCAATCTCTTTTCTATGTCACAGATGTGTGACAAGAAGAACAAGGTTCTATTAACTGACACTGAATGTCTTGTTTTGTCTCCTGAATTTAAGTTACTGATGCAAATCATGTCTTAATTAGAATCCGCAAAACAAAACAATATGTACAAGTTTCATTTAGTGAACAGTGTTCCTTCGGAAGGTTTTTGCTTGTTTGATTGCATAGCCACAATTGATGTATCTAATAAATGGCATAGGAAGGTTGGGTCATGTTAGCTTTTAAATCCTTAATACAAACTGTGAAAGGGAAACCTTGTCGAGTTTACCCCCATTCAATGATTTTTCAAAATGGACCACACTTGTGATGCTTGTCAGGAAAAGGGAAAGAAACACAAGGCCTCTTGTAAGGCCAAATTGTGACCTTTATTAGTAAGCCACTTTCTGCTTTTCATATGGTTGTATTTAGACCCTAATCTATTAGAGATTAAACCATAAGACTTATTGACCTGGGTTTTTATCACTGATGATTTTAGCTGGTTTAGTTGGGTGTTTTTCTTAAGAATTAAGGTATGGAAAATCTAGTGGAATCCTTAAGGACTTTATAAGACAAAAATTGAGGAACCCAATTAAATCAAAAAAGTTAAATCATATTAGATGTGATATGGTAAAGAATTTTAGAACAGGGATTTTTACTTGAATTATGTGGTCAACGGGATTCAAGAGGAGGAAATACAATATTTTTGGGTTGAAAGAAAGAACACTACAGAATGGAGTTGCTGAAAAAAAGATCAGGACCCTTATTGAAGGCTGCTTGGGACTATGCTAGCAGATTTCATTTTTACCTAACAATTTTGGGGCATGATGCAGTTAGTATAATGCTTGTTATGTTTCTTAACTTGGGTATTATGTGATACCAATGCCTAAAAAGTAATCACCTTATGAACTTATAACTGGTAAAATACCAATCATAAGCTATATAAGACCGTTTGGGTGATATGTGTCAATCTTGAATACCTTGACCATCTAGGAAAGTTTGTATGGAAATCAGATGAAGGGTTTTTAGTTGGTTTTTCTCTACAAGCAGGCTTTTAGGGTTATTCTATTTAGACAAACACAAGACGATGAGGAAAACCTGCACATAACCTTTTTAGAGAATAAACCAAATGTTGCAGGAAAAGGACCAACTTGGTTGGTTGATCTTGATTATTTAAGTGATTCAATGAATTATCAACCTGTGAGATCAGATAATCAAGCTAACAAACATGCAGGTCCACAAGAAGCTAATCAAAATACAGGTACAAAAGAAAATATTGATGCAGGTGATTCTCTAATAGAAGCTAAATTTGCTCAAGACTACTTTGTACTACCAATATGGTCTTCTTATACTTCAACAGTCAAAAGCTCCAGCAAGTAGATAAGGAGAATCAAGTCTTTTTGGATGAGCTAGAAAGACTTAAAAGGCAAGAACAGGATGCAACTGGTGAAGCTGAAGCTCTCAGGAAGGAGTTTGCCCAAGAAACTGAGGATTTGCTTCTATAAGAAGGAGCTGCTAAAGCTAGCAGTACTAACATAGTTAATACTGCTAGCACAACAGTTATTACTGCCAGTTCTTATGATGGACTATCCTTCACTGATCTAACCAATACTGACCAAGATGATTCAAAAATACCTGCACTTGAGGAAATTTATGCAAATCCTACTAATGGTATTTTTACCAATTCATCTTATGATGATGAGGGTGCAGTGGCTGACTTTACAAATTTAGAACCTGTTGTGAATGTCAGTCCTATTCCCTCATCAAGGATTAACTCTATCCATCCTTCAACTCTAATTCTTGGAGATCCACAATCAGCAGTTCAAACAAGAAGTAAAGTGACTAAAAGTTCTAGAGCCCATGCTTTTGTAAGTTATATTCAAAAGCAAAGGAGAAATAATCATAAGGACTTCCAGCATTGTTTATTTGCTTGTTTCTTGTCTCAAAATGAACCCAAGAAGATCTCTGAAGCACTTGAAGATGAAAGTTGGGTTGATGCTATGCAGGAAGAACTGCTACAATTCAAGATTCAGAAAGTTTGGCGTCTTGTAGATTTTCCTTATGGGAAGAAGGCAATTGGAACAAAATGGGTTTACAGAAATAAGAAGGATGAGAGAGGAGTTGTGGTTAGAAATAAGGCAAGGTTAGTTGCTCAGGGACATAGGCAAGAGGAAGGGATAGATTATGATGAGGTTTTTGCTCCTGTGGCCAGGATTGAAGCCATTAGGATCTTTTTAGCCTTTGCCTCTTACATGGGATTCATAGTCTATCAAATGGATGTGAAAAGTGCCTTCCTGTATGGCAAAATTGATGAGGAGGTCTATGTGTCTCAACCTCCAGGTTTTATAGATCCTAAGTATCCTAAGAAGGTCTACAAAGTAGTGAAAGCTCTCTATGGTTTACACCAAGCTCCCAGAGCCTGGTATGCTACTTTATCTACTTTCTTGTTGAAGAATGGATACAGAAGAGGAACTATTGACAAGACTCTTTTCATTAAGAAGGACAAACATGATATCATATTAGTACAAGTTTATGTGGATGATATCATATTTGGTTCTACAAAGAAATCTTGGTGTGATGAATTTGAGGCATTAATGAAGAGTAGATTTCAGATGAGTTCTATGGGAGAGCTCACCTTCTTTCTTGGATTACAAGTCAAACAGAAAGAAGATGGTATCTTTATAAGTCAGGATAAGTATGTTGCAGAAATCCTGAAGAAGTTTGATTTTGTCAGTGTTAAGACTGCTAGTACACCAATTGAGACCCAGAAGCCTTTAGTCAAGGATGAGGAAGCCAGTGATGTGGATGTACATCTTTATAGATCCATGATTGGTTCTTTAATGTACTTGACTGCTTCTAGGCCTGATATTATGTTTGCAGTCTGTGCTTGTTCTAGGTTTCAGGTCACTCCAAAGACCTCCCATCTAAGTGAGGTTACTCTAAAGACCTTCCATCTAAATGCTGTAAAGAGGTATCTTTAGGTATCTAAAAGGCAAACCCAAACTAGGCCTTTGGTATCCTAGGGTGTCCTCATTTGACCTGGAAGCCTACTCAGATAGTGACTATGCTGGAGCAAATCTTGACAGGAAATCCACAACAGGAGGTTGTCAATTTCTTGGCAGGAGACTTATTTCTTGGCAATGCAAAAAGCAGACCATTGTGGCTATTTTATACATAGGTAGAATATGTTAGTGTGCAAATTACTACCGTGGGTTAAGTTTTGTGGATTCAAAAATCAAATGGTAGTTATGGGTTCATTTCATTGAACACAAAGGATCTATCATTGTTAATGAAAGTACAATATGCATTGTAAGAATCCAGTATTTCACTCCAAAAACAAAGCATATTGCCAATTAGGACCATCATCATTAGGGTATGCTTATGAGAAGAAATTATCCAGGTGATCTAATATTACATACTGATGGGACAATGTTGCTGATGCTTCTAACCAAGGCATTTGATGTTTAGACAGGTTCCAGTCTTGGTTGTTACTATTGGATGATAACCCATAAGCTTGCATTAGTTAAGGGGAGGCAAATATGTTTTGTTGTACAGTTTGTATGAAAGTGTTCAGTGTGCAGAAGAAATTTTGACCATAGTGGACGAATTCAAGAAGTCATGTGGGTTTTAGAGAATCATTAGGAGTGCTATAGTTGGTACTGAAGCACTGCTGTTGTTGCCAAAATTGTTTCATTACTTATGTTTGACAATAGTAGTTCGACATGTGCGAAAGTTTAGTACCGTTGGGCAAAGATAGCACCGCTATAGAGACGTTGAAGAAAATACCGCCAAGGGTTTAAAGTGTAAATTGAAACGGTTTCTTTGATCTTAGGTTTGTTTAACCTATATAAACCATTCTCAATTGCACAGTTCACTCATATAATCTCTATCAATTATAAATTTCCTTTATTCTTTAAAAACCTATCTTCAATCGCCGACGATCACAAACTCAACAACCATGGTTGTTCTTGAATCGTGCCCTAAACACAATATGGTCGCTTATTTAGAGAAAACTGATGGAAATGCAGAGTTTCATGAGATTATTGACTTTCTTGCGCGAAGCTCCATTCACAATGCTCTCACTGGTAAGTCACAATAGTTCTCATAATTTGTTGAATAGTTTTGGATGTTGCTAAATCCAAAATAATCAACAATTGTTAGGTATATTACTGCCAAAAGTAGCTTGGCAAGCATGTGGTCTATCTTTGAAGCATCAATAAGAAGTGATCTTGTTTTGTTGATGCCGATGGATATAGTATCTTCACAAATCTGGTATATTTGATGCTATTCAGCAAATGGGTTCATGTGGGGGATTTTAAAATATTTTAACATTTAACTAAGCTATGTTTCACCCAATGGAGTTTTCTTTTTCATACAATGAATCATTGTATAGTTCAAAAAAGAACCTCTTGGGATCAATTCCCACTAATATTGCCACGGCCTAGTTAACTTTGTTTTACCTCTTAATCAGAAATATAATTTTTTCTAATATTAATTTTTGAGGTATGCTTAGGTACACTTAGATGCATAAGAATAAAGTTTATTTTGGTATCACGTTTGATTCTCAGTCTTTTTGTGGATACAAACTAAGTGTGTGCCCCGTGCCTTTAGGACCAATTTTCCTCTTATGCTTTGACAAGTAATGTTTTTCTCCTTTTGGTTTAAAAAGGGTAAACATTTTTCAGGGTCAGGTCACACCTTCTATTTATAACATGTTGGTTCATAAAACAGAAGGATGGGGGTTTTGTGAACAATTCAGATAAGACCATCATAACCAAACTTAAACACCCCTCCTCCCTCACCCATCAGTGATGTTTATTGTTGTGGCATCAATCTGACCCATCACCTAGACCTTTACCTACTATTCATATTCTTGATTCCATTCCAGAGGATTCTGGTGGGAATCATAAAGGTCAGTCATCCAGTGATAGATCCCTTTTAGGGAATGAGGGTGGCATGACACTCCAAAGTGTGTATGATCTTTGTATCTCCTTGTGTACACAGGTTACAGATCAAGCCAAGGAAATTAAACACTTAAAGGCACAAATCAAGAAGCTTAAGAAGAAAGCCAAACATGTTATCACACACCACAGAGCTTGGATGAAGAGTGTATCCATGAAGCAAAGATTGACAGGAAAGAAATCCTTAAAGACACAGTGGATGCAAAAGGAGTCTGTATCCAAACAGGGGAGGAAATTTGCTAAAGCTGAACCTTCAGTCCATAAAGATCCAGCTTTTGATGAGCTTGATGATGATGAAATTGATCATATAGAGACTGAGGATGTTCAAGATGCGGGGAGGATAAGATATGTTGTGCTTTGAACGGGAAGGAAATACTTTTTAGTGCTGAAAAAGATGTTAGTAACCTGAAGATTGCAACTTAATACTGATCAACCAAAAAGTTAGTTACCGGACAGACCAGAAATGTAGGTACTGACAGGCAAGAAGTTAGTTACTGACAAGGGAAAAAGTTAGTACCGACAGACCAGATGAAGGTACTGTTGATCAAACTGAAGGAAGAAGTGCCACTCCAACACCTACTCCTACAATATTTGGAGATGATGAAACTATTACTCAAGTTCTTCTCAACATGAGCCAAGCCAAAGCAGTTTCAAGAGAAATTGGAGGAAAGGGAGTAGAAACTGAAAGATGTAGAGAATATTGAAGACCAAGGACCTACTTAACATGAGCCTCTCTTAACTTTAAAGCTCTTCTAAGATTAATCCCCAAAGTCAAGGGACAAAAGAAAAAAGATTGAAAAGAGATCTTGACACTGAAATCAAGAAGACATTCAATGAATATTGAAAGAAGTTTGAGATGCTGTGCTCTTTGATGTGGAGATTGCAAGAAAGGTGCAAGAGGATTTGGGGAATGCAGAAGATTAAGTGAAAAGTTAGCATGAAGATGAAGAAGAAAGCTACAAATCGCTGGCTTCTTATAAAGATTTTAATGACATAAAAGCAAGAATTGAAGCTGTAGGATTTAGCATTAAGGCTTCAAAAAGAAGAGAGAGGAGCAGTTAACTATGGAAGAAAGAAACCAAAATTCCTTCATGATACATTGCGCCAAGAAGGTTTCTGGCAAAACAAAGAGATGCTGCCATCAGAAACAGACCCCCCCTCCTTCAAGATCTCAGCTCAGGAGTCAGATGATGCGTTACTTAACATGTTGGAAACAAGAAACATCAGACCTGAGAATAAACTTTTGAAGAAATACAAGCTTTTTATGAGGAAAGTGAAAAGGTTTGATGAAAAGTTTTACTGTTATTGGTTCCTAATGAGAATGAAAGAATAGAAAGATTAAGGAAATGAATGAAGGAGCTAGTGATCCTGACAAGAAGAAGAAGGTTGTCAAGGAAGATGTCTTAACTAAGGAACCTGCAAAGCAAGAAGTAGTAGAGCAGGGTATAAAGAAGAGAAAAGGTGGTCATATGAAGATGCTTGCTAGGAAAAGGAAAAGACCACAACCAGATGTTGATAGTGATGATGAACATAGAAAGTTCCTAAAGATTGTTACTTTGAAGTACCAAAGATAGTGAAATACATGGACGAGAAATTGTCATTGGGATAGGTTGAACAATGTATCATCACAGAGAATGGGGGGGAGACTATCTTGTGATTACCAGAGACCAATGGGAAACTTCAGGCATTCTACTATGTCATTGCAAGGTACATACATATCTTTGATAGGCAAGATTTATTTCACTTGTATGACTTGGTAATGGAGCAGTACTCAGAAGTCACACTGGAAGGAATTGAGTTGATTCTCTAAGGAGATTTAAAGATAATGATGGAATCCTCAACTGAAGAAAATGATCAAAGTGATTTCTAGAATGATCAACAAGATTAGGAGATTGTTACTTGGAGATTGTATGAAGCTTGTGGAGTTTACATACTAGAACTTAAAGATGAGGCAATCATCTACATGTTAGTTGAAAGAAGGTATCATCTTTCTAAGGATTTACTGCAAAGGATGCTTGCTCTTGGATTGGAGGTTGAAAGAGAAAGTACTGCTACCTTAGATTTGATCAGATTTATTAAGCAACAGATTGATGAAAAGTTATGATGTAAATGAAGATGAGAAGGGTTTAGGTGTTGGCTAACCACCACACAACAAATGGTCATCAGATCACCATGCTTAATAGGCATAAGAGCTGGCTAGTCCATGAACAAACGGCTTGTGGTAAAGACTTCTCAAATCTGTTTATGGTTGACAATTTACCAAAAATTGTAGGGTTTTTAACTCACCTTGCTTCATGGTGAAGAGTTGGTTAGTCCAGGATCAAACAATTTCTAGTAAAGACTACTCAAATCTGTTGATAGTTGATAGTTTGGTAAAAAGTATATGGTTTATCAATGCACCAAGTTATGGCAATGAAGCATTGGCTAGTCCAAAAGCAAACGGTATTTGGTAAAGACAAATCAATTTCGTTGATGGTTGACAGTTTACCAAAAACTGTATGGTAATTAACTCACCATATTTTTCAATAAAGAGTTGACTATCCCAGAGCAAACGGCTACTGGTAAAGGAATATCAAATCCGTTTATGGCTGGTAGTTTGCCAAAAACTACAAAGCCAACTTAGTTGGATTGTTGCTGAAAAGATGTTGCTGTGTTGCTAAAAGGATGTTGTTGTTGAAGACATGTTGCAGAAGGATAGCAAAAGATGTCAAAGATTATTAAAGATCAAGATCAAGATTTGACAAAGTGTTTGGATACATCCTCCAAGAACTTAAGAAGAATAAACCAAAGAAACATGAAGTTAAACAAGTTCAACAATCATGTTTAGGGGAGGATTGTTGGGAAATATACATTCCTAACTTAGTACCATTAGTTATATACTTAGTACCGCTAGTTATAGTTAGTACTGACAGTACAAAGTGTTAAGTACTGCTCAGATAGTTAGTACTGTTAGTATAAAATAGTTAGTACCGTTTAAGAGATATGTATGAGATATTGTAGGAAAAGATATGTATTATCTTTTACGCGTTTTGTAAGCCTGTTAGGGTTTATCCTTGGTCTATAAAAGGAACCCTACGACATTAGAGAAAGACATAGACAATACACATATCTCATCTCATACAATCATATCTCATAGTTAGTAATCTGTAATCACTTAAAGCAGATTAATACAAATCAAAGTTTAGTTTTTCATTGTTCTTCTTAATATTATTGTGTAGATTCCGCATACACAATAAGTATTCATAGTCAGTGTTTCTCTATAGTCAATCTGTATTTATACAAGTTGGCTATCACCCTTAGCAGGCTGAAAAGATCTGTTCAGTTTGGGACTCATACTACGCCACTAAAAATTGCAGCTAAAATCGGTATAACGTCATGGTGGGTATTACCATGCGGTCGATTCGAAACTCAAGAACCTGCATATCGTGACGATCTAACTGGTGGGTTTCGTATTCTTTTTTTAGACTCTTATTCATGCATGTCGATCAATAAGCAAGATAATGATTTTCTGTACATTATTTAACGTCTTATTTTTTTATTGAAACCGATGTAGATGGCTATCCTAGTCTATTTTTCATGAGGATACATCATGGTGGTTATTTCACTGATTTACCTAGAAGAAAGTACGTAAATGGTAAGGAGAATATTGTTGACGCGTCAGGTATTGAAGAATTTTCAGTTTATGAAGTCGATTCAATAATGAAACAACTGGGTTACAATGAGACTGTTGAACCGATTTATTACCATTTTCTTATACCTAGGAAAGATTTAGATGTTGGTCTAGAAGCTTTAGGTAATGAAGATGATGTTCTTAACTTTTCAAAGTATGTAGCTATCCCAAACGATGAGTTATATAACATTGGTGTTGTAACAATAGCATAACATTTTATTTCATGTCACCTAAGGATAATAGGTTAACCACTGAATAAATTGTTGATGAAGTGATATGGTCAGCTGTAACAAGGTCTACTAACTCTTCTACACCCTTTTTTAGGTTAAACTATAGGAAGATTTGCCATATCAGCCATGAGCTAGTACATTTGACTACTAAATAATAGTAGAATGTAAAGAACCACTCGGATTTTTATTTACTTTACCAGAACAAGCATTTATATGTTGAGTTGGGGAAGGCTTATATCCCAACTTGGTTCAATAAGTACGTGGGATTAGGGTTAAACACCTATTAAAGACACGCCTCATGATATTGTTAATCTTGTATATCTTGTTGTGTGTGCCGTTACAACAATAATTAAAATCTCTTTGGTTCGACCTCGTGGACTGCTACGACTACCTTAGTCGAAGATACCACATTATATCTCGCGCTCTTTACTTTCCGCAAGCGTTGTTTATATTTTTTGTTTGTTACGAGAGTGTGTTTCAAGGAGCTATATACCGTACAGAGGTCTGTACTAAGGCGTGTGCAGGTGTGATATACCCTAACAAAGTGGTATCAGAGCCAGGCTACGATAAACAATGGCAGAAGATGGTAAGATAAAGATCAACAAGTTTGATGGTCATGGTTTCGGGTTCTGGAAGATGCAGATCGAAGACTATCTGTATCAGAAGAACCTTCACGAGCCTTTGGCAGAAGCCAAACCTACAGGCATGAAGGCTGAGGACTGGGCCCTGTTAGATAGGCAGGCTATGGGTACGGTCAGGCTATCATTGGCGAAGAATGTAGCTACAACGTTGTCAATAAGAAGACTATATCCGACTTGTCTAAGGCTCTGTCTAATATGTACGAGAAACCTAGTACGTCAAATAAGGTGTTTCTTATTCGATAGTTGGTTAATATGAAGATGAAGGAAGGAGCCTCCGTTGCCAGTATTCAATGTAAACGAGTTTAAATTCAATCCTATCAAGGTTGTGTCGTGTTGTTATTAAATTATGATTGATGACAGGCTCTATTGTTACTCGACTTCGTTTTACCCCGGGAAGCTGGCCATGCATTGTTACAGCAATTAGTGGTTCAACTAAAACTACTAAGCTTAAGTTTGATAACATTCGTGATTTAATTCTTAGGGAAGATATCCATAGGAAGACATCCGGTGAGTACTCGAACTCTTTATTAAGTGCAAAAGACAAAGACATGGGCAGAAAGCAAAATAGAGGGCAGAAGCAGAATAGAGGCATATCGAAATCAAAGAAGAGAGGTCAGTCCAAGAACAGGCAGGATATCACGTATTAGAATTACAACAAGGAGGGACACTTTCAGAATTAGTGTTTGAAGCCTATATCCTCCAGGGATAAGGAGGTTAACATGGCAGCTAGAAATTCTGATGACACATTGGTATGTTGCGTTGAAAATACGGTTGAGGGTCGTATTATGGATTCTAGTGCATCATTCCATGCTACCTATTGCAAGGAAGAGTTATAGAGGTTCATGCTAGGTTCCGGTAAGGTTCGTTTAGCAGATGACAAGACTCTAGACATTGCAAGCATTGGGGATGTTGTCCTCAAAACTTCTTCTAGTACAAGTTGGACTCTAAAGGACGTTAGGTACACTCCAGGCCTAAAGATAAGGTTAATCTCTATTGGGCAGCTTGATGAGGAATGTTACCACATAGGCTTCAAAGACTAGCAGTGGAAGGTTACTAAAGGTAGTTTGGTGGTAGCTCGTGGGAACAGATGTGGAAGCATGTATATGCTTGAGGTACCCTCCGATGAAATTAACGCATCTATTGATAGTAGGGGCAACACAGCTCTGTGGTACCAGAGGCTTGCATACATGAGTGAGAAGGGTATGAAGATTCTAGCTTCGAAAGGTAGGATTCCAGATTCATAGAAGGTTGTTGTAGGCTTTTGTGAGCCATGTGTATTGGGGAAACAGAAGAAGGTAAGCTTTGTAGTCAGGGATACAAGAAAACTTAGAGGCTCGAGTATAGTTCATACAAATGTCTATGGCCCTACAACTGTTGCATCAATAGGCGGATCCCGCTACTATGTTACCTTTATTGATGACAGCAGCAGGAAGGTATGGGTTAATTTTCTTAAAAATAAATCTGAGATATTTAACACTTTTAAAAAGTGGAAGGCTACAGTGGAGAATGAAACAAACCTTCGGGTAAAGTGTTTGAAATCCGATAATGGTGGAGAATATAGTAGCCAAGATTTCATTGAGTATTGTGTCGAGAATGGGATTAGGATGCTGAAAACAATCCCGGAAACACCTCAACAGAATGGTGTTGCTGCAAGAATGAACCGAACATTGAATGAGAGTGCAAATGTGTTATAAGGCTTCATGCCGGGCTCCACAAAGATGTTTTGGGAAGATCCTGTTACTAAGGAAGCTTACTTAATTAATCGCAGGTTCCTACGTTCCTTTTGGTTTTCCGAATTCCTGAAGTGGAACGGAAAGGGAAGGATAGTTATTAGTCTTCCACACACTTAAGGGTATTTGGGTGTGACTTCTACGTTAAGGTGAAAGATGTTGCAAGAGATAAGCTAGATGCAAAGTCTGTGAAGTGCACATTCATAGGCTATGGCTCAGATGAGATGGGATATCGCTTTTGGGATTCGAAGAGTCACAAAGTCGTCTGATGCATGAGATGTACATTGAATGAGGGACTCTATATATTGGAGCAACTGGAGCACAGATAATTCTAAGTAACTTTAACTTAAGCCATAATCAGAAGGATCAAGTGGTTGTTGGAGGATTCGCCAGTGAAAACCTTACAAAATAAAAGATTAGTTACAAAGCATGGGTTGAGTTCGAAGTCACTCGAGCCCAAGTGGAGCTAAGATACGAGTCGAGCGGGTCCAAAAACAGTGGGAGAGCTTCGTGGATAGTGGAAGATTCAGATGAAGAGAAGTTATGAAGACAGAAGATACTCTAAAGAGGTGGCTCCGATGACTCCACAATTACAAAGATCCACTAGAGAGTCCAGGGCTCCGGTAAGGTACTCTCCATCAGCACAAAACTATTTGCTACTGACAGAGAATGGTGAACCAGAGTCTTATTCAGAAGCCTTGAGTAGCAAAGAATTTGTATAGTGAAGAGTCTTATTTATATTAGAGATGGTTTCACTTGTAAAGACACCTGACTTGGTCCTTAGTCTGATTACCTGCAGTGGAGAGAAGGCATTACAGAGCTAGTGGGTGTTCAGAGGTTAAACGAATGAGTCAGAATGGCAGCAAAAGGTACAAAGATTGATTAGTGGTTAAGGGTTTCTAATAGAAACGGGAGGTAGACTACAATGAGATCTTTGCCCCAGTTGTGAAGATGACTACAATAAGGTTAGTCTTGAGTATTGTAGCCGTAGAGGACTTGCATCTAGAGCAATTAGATGTCAAGACATCCTTCTTACATGGTGACCTTGATGAAGACATCTACATGACACAACCAGAGAGTTTTCAGTCAGCTAGGAAAAAAGAAAATCTCGTGTGCAAGTTAAAGAAAAGTATGTAAGGGATTAAAGCAAGCACTGAGACAATGGTACTTGAAATTTGACAGTTTTATGTAGAGGGCAGAGTACAAGAGATGTGCTATGGACCATTGTTGCTACTTAAAAAAAGTTGGTTCATCCTCTATTATATTACTATTATATGTTGATGACAGTTGGTGCAAGGCTCAAGACATGGCAAAAATCAAGAGGAGAAGCTCAAGAGACGTTGTCTCTAAGATTCGTGAGATGAAGAATTAGGTCCCGACCAAGCATATTATAGGCAATGAGCATCATCAAAGATAAATTGAATGGTACTTCTAAGGCTATCCACAGGATGAAGGAAATACTTAGGGTAGGTTTTAGAGAAGTTTATATATGAAGGATGCAAAAGGCTAGATGTCAGACTTTAGGAGGACCATTTTAGTCTGTAGATACATGCACCTATGACGGAGGATTCTAGACGAATGAATGGATAAGGTTACTTATTGCTTCAGCAGTTGGCTGTATGATGTATTACTATAGGTGTGTACAAAGGCTGATATAAACTCATATGCAGTGGGAGTTGTTAGCAAGGATATGTCTAACCCAAGGGAAACGGAGAGCATTTGGAAGCTGTCAAGTGGCTGTTACGCCTACTCAAAAGGTACTTCGAAGGCTACTCTCTATTTCAGTAGAAAAGAGGTTATCTTAGAAGGATTCTCCGATTCAGACTATGGAGGTTGCTTAGATTCGGGCAAGTAACTACGGGTTATGTTTTCACAGTGGGTGGTATAACAGTTAGTTGGATGTCTAGAATTCAGAAGTATGTTCGCCTATGTCACAAAGACGCGAGTATAGGGCTATTGCAGTGGCTGGCAAAAAGAGTTTGGTAATAGTTGCAGAATTTTCTTGAAGAGTTAGACAGAGCCCAAACAGAGTATCGTCTGTTTTGTGATAATCAACGTGCTATTCATCTCGCGAAGAATCCGGTGTTTCACGGTCGAACGAAACACATCAAGATAAGATATCACTCTATCCGAGAATTGGTAAGTGAAGGGACGTTATCTTTGAAGAAGATTCTTAGATCAAAGAACCCTGCTGATATGCTCACCAATGTGGTGACGACAAAGTGTTGATAGCTTTTACGCAACTCTTAACTGGACTTAGAAGATAACTGATGAATGGAGGTTGGGTCTAATTAGAGGGGGGTTTTTCCTTGTTTGCTCTAACACGTTTCACCTTTCTTGTATCACCAACATCACAATTGATGTTTGTTCAGGTTACCTTGTATCAAACGTCTCTAGCCCTTGTGTTTGGTTAAGTGCCATCATGTTCTGTATGTTCGGTGATACATAAAGGTTAGAGCAGTAGCATTGTTAAAGGGAAGGTGGTTTGAAGTTTATAGAGATTACTTGAGACGAAGAGCAGTAAAGTGATCAGCCTTCAAGTGGGAGATTGTTAAATTGTGAAGGCTTATATCCCACATCGGTAGAATAAGTAAAGTAGATTAGGGTCTCACACCTATAAATACCCCCTCATTGTAATTGTAAACTTGTATCTCTTGGTGTGTGTGCATACCACAATAATTAAATATTCTCTCTGGTTCAAACCCGTGGAATGCTTCGGACTTACCTTTGTCTTAGATCAGATATCCCGTTTTATATCGTGTTCTTTATTTCCGCATCCGAGTGTTTGTTTGTTATTTGTGTTTGTTCTGAGCGGGTGTGTGCAGGAGCTTTATTACCGTACATGAGGGTTTGTACTAAGGTGTGTGCTAGGGGCGATTTATACTCTAACATTATATCCATTCTAAACATTACTTTTGGGTTTATTTTTTAAGAGTTAATGTTATGAAAATCTTTGTGGGCATTGATAATTTGAACTGCTCCGATTTTCATACCAGCATGATTAGCTTAGGTTCATTGGCTCACGATGCAGCCTTTGAATTCATTCCATTTATGGAAAAAGACGAAGTTGGAAAAGTAAATTACAATGACCTTATAGATCAAGTCCGTGACGGAGTATGTATATTTTATAACTCATTACTGTATATTATTTGCATAAGGAATTTGATGCTGCAATCTGAGATATAACATTCACATCCAAGAGCTTAAAACCAATTTCATATAACACAAAGATGCTTATAACCAATTTCACATTCACTTAACATATAACATTACAAGAAATTATTACAAACTTCTAAACCAATTACAACTACTGAGTACTATCCATCAAAAGTAAAGATTGACCTTTATAGCAAATTAAGTCAATTTTTGTACAATAACATCAATAATATACATATCCAGCTAGGATTGAGAGATATTCATGGAGATACGTATTGTTAATTTAAGCTTTAGGAATGGAAAAAATAATTTAGCATTTTGTGTGGTTCGAAAGAGTGTGCAAGAATGGTTAACAAAAAGAGCTGTGGCTTTTTATTTGAAGTAAGGAAGAAAACACAAAGGGAATGACATTTATGCCCTTAGGTGGAACTCATGCTGAGTTAACTTAATTATAGAAAGTGACCAATGTTGAATAAAAAGATCATGAGTGTTACAAAATCTCAATATTTAGGATGAGTGATGTAATTTGTAAGACTAAAGGACCAACTGTGAAATTTGTGTACAAACATTAGGACCAATCGTGAAATTTTATCTTAAAAAAAGATGTCTAAACTTTAATGTCCATGTTTGTCTCCATTGACACAACAAATAAATCATACCTCAAAACACCTCCATTACACAACTAAACTGTCATTCATACCCCTCATTGACTCTAAATCAAAATCGTTTTGAGTAACCCTAATCATATCATTGTAAAATCAAATTCCTTATTTATATTTACTCTAAACTTGATGAGGTATGTTTTTATGTTAATAAATTAAAAGTAAATAATTTATGATGTATGTATTATGTATTATGTATTATATTTGAGTTTTTTTTAATAGATTGTCATTGGACAAAGGCTCGAAAAGCCTATTTTAAAAGGGGTGTTTGGATCAAGCTTAAAGTAGCGCTTAAACAAGTAAATTTAGCTTAAGGCCTGATGAAAAATGATGTTTAAGTTGTTTAATGAACTGAGGATAAGTCATAGAAGTGTTTCGTATAGCTTAGGTTGAGTTTTGGGTCGTTTTGGCAAATACACTTTTTGGTCTGTTAAGGGTTTTCAGAATAATGGTCGAATTTGGAAGGGGGTAGAGATACAATCCGTTTATCTGTATTGACTTGAGGCCCAAACGAATTTGTATCCCTTTTTAAGTCTACTTTATTTGTTATGTTGAAAGTTTGGCTAGTTCAGTAGTTAAATTATTGTAAAATGCGATTTAGTAATATGAGTCATGGCTGGAAATTTACAGCTTTGTGCAGATTTTTATGTAGTATTCTAGAGTTGATATGAAATAAACCATAGCTCTGATTTAGGCATATCATACATCGTTGGAAAGGTATAAGTGTGAACTTTTATTTAAAAATAGTCACAGAAACAACTTCTTTAGAGGTATGTGAGCATGTATAAACAAGTGTGATGCAAATATATCATTTGCTTTGAGATTGTATTAATATATATGCATCAAATAAACATTGAATTGTATATTTATGGTTGAAGTAACGTAATTTGACGAGTCTAGAATGGGTGACTTAGCTAGTTGTCGTCTATTGTCAGAGCATATTGGTTAGTAGCTTTTTAAACTATATATATGATATAATAAAACAAAATATATATAATCTAAAAAAAACTACAATGATCAATAAAACCGAGAAGTAGTATAGAATGTTCCCGGGTAGTTATCCCAACGTGGCTGGACTGGAGAATCGATATAGTAGGAAGATTGGAGTTTGAATGGAGAGAAAATGATTTGAGAGTGTGGGAAAGCTAGTTAAACAATAAACAAACAAAAAAGATTAAGAAAAACCTAAAAATTATGAATTAAGCTGAAAAACGATGAGCACGAATCCGTACCAGGGGGTCAAAAAACCTTAAAATCTACAAACATTAACCCTAACAAAGAAATTTTTTACTTCTAAACTAATATAGGGGACTAATAATGATGAATGAAAAGACTTGGATGAATACGGAGGTCGTACTTGACCCAAATAACGAGGTCAAGACAAGAACCGTATCCCGAGCCAGTTCTTTAATACAATCAAAAGTTTGAAAAAATTAACCTCTCGATAGTTTTTCTATTTTTCCTATGTAGTTTTGACTAAAAGAAAATTTTCTAAAAAAGAAAAATATTTTTTTGATAAATTTTTATCTATTTTTTATGAATTTTTACAACTTATAACTTAAATTAAATTATAAAAAATACTAAAGCCTATTTTTAAAAATTTGAAAAATAAATTAATAAATAACTAGACCTAAAATCCTACCTAAGACAAATACGAAGCCCAAAATTTTGGCTTATAAAAGCCGAAAATAAGCTCAAACGAGCTTATAAGCTTAGGACAAAAACTACCTTAAATATCCTAGTGGCCCAGGGGCTTTACAGAAAGACCAAGGGGCACAGCGGTAAGAAGGCTTATAAAGAAGGGTGTATTGAGGGTAGAGACCCGGGTTCGAGTCTTGCTCACCCGGGTTTCCCCTTATCTCCCTTCTTTTTTTTTTGAAAAACTTTTTAACCAAACTTGTTAAAAACATGAAGCTTATTATTTTCTATAACTAAAACTTTTTATGAAAAGCTAAGAATAAGCTGAAAAAGGGGCTTTTTGTTGGACAGAAGCTTATAAGCTTAACAGGCAAATAATGGCTTTTCTTTATAGCTTTTTGACAACTTAAAGCAATGAAAAGAGTAAATAAGCTAAAACATACTTATACGCTGAATCAATGAGCACAAAGGAACTTACTTTATGGCTCACCAAAAATAAGCTGAAAATAAGCTCAAAGAAGCTCAGCAGTTACCTAACTTGGTTTTAGTATGCTAGGCTTTTTGTAAAACTTTAATTAAGCTATGAGGGACCTAATAAAAAGCTAAAAAACAGAATGAGTTCCTAAAATTAATAAGCCTAAGGAAAACAAAAATAAGCTAAGGGATAAAGCTAAGCTACGCAAAAATGACGATTAACTAAAATCCTAAGGGCCAAAGAAGAAACTAGGCTTAGCTACGGGGAGCTTTTTAAATGATAAATAAGCTAAGAGAAGGAAAACTTAAGCTAAGGCAAGGGAACCTAATCCTAATAAGCAACTACAACTAAAATAAGCTAAGGAATTGAAGCTATAAGCTAGAAAGCAAACAATAAGCTAAGGGCCTAAAAGTGCAGGCCAAACAGTCAAATTTGGCCACTTTGAGCTTAAAAATAAGTTTCTATTGGGGGTCCTGGGGCTCTTAAAAGGCTACTAAGGCTTATAGATGGGCTTATGAACTATCTATAAAAGCTAAAAACTAAAAGTGTTCACCAAAAAATGAGCAAGAAAAATGGGTGCCAATACGCTGGTTTGCACCAGGGGAATTTTTTTTAGAAAGAAAAAGTGGACAAACAAGCAGCTTTGTCAAAAAAGCTCAGCCCAAATAAGCTTAAATGGAACAACAACATGAACCAGATGTAGTATGACAAGGAAATGAGACTTGTGCTCAAAAAGATTTTTGAAGGCCAAAACTAAGTTTGACTAATCTTAAAATTTATAGTGAAAAATTGCTCTATATAAAAAATGACTATAGAAAAGGGTTGACAATAATTTTTGCAGGGAGATAAGTAAACAAATGGATTCTAGTCTATTTCATTTGGACACTTAAGGAAACACATAAATGAGAGTCAAAGGCTGGCCAAAACAAACTCAATCAATTAAGCTCTTTGACCCTAAAGAAGGGCAACAGACCTAGCAAGCAATAAGAAAACTTGAAAAAACACTTTTTTTTGAACTTAAAGACTTTGGAAAAAGACTCTAAATGGCTTAAATAATTAAGGCCATTGTTGTACCACATGCCACTACCATGAACATTGCCATGTTGACCGATTGTCGGGTGGCTTAACCCAAACACTCCATTAAAAAGTGTGTTTTTGCATTTTGTTAGCTAAATACAGACGGGCAAGTTGCATCAAACTAAAGTAAATAGGCATAGTTAAGACTCATTAAGCACAATTAAGTCAAAAATAAGCACTGGATTAAGCTGAGTTTAAATAAGCAGTTATATGACAAATTTTGCATAAAAAACTGAATTTCATTAATTTGAAAATTACAAAGACTTGGAAAAATGTAAATGACAGATAAATATAAAGACTAAAAACATAAAATTTAACACATTAAAAATTAAATTAATCTACTCTCTATGTCATTTTTCTCTGTTCATCTCCTCTTCTTCTTTTATATTTGCAAAGGTTCTTCTAAGTCCTTTGGTTTTTGTTTGTCGTTTGTGATGTGTGAGGAAAAACTTATGCAATACCAAGCCCTTGGTTTGCCTTTGTGCCCAAGTCGTGTGATCTCAACCATTGAATCCTTGTCATTAACCTTCAACGAATAGAATCAAAGAGGATTGCCAAGGGTACATAGCCCATGTGGGGGTGGGGTTTGTTTTGGGAAGAGGTGAGGGTGATGTTTTGGCTGTTTGTTGCAGAGGTGCTAAGGGTAAATGATGGATGTGATAGGGTTAATGGATTTTGGGGGTAAATTGGGGTTTAAGGGTTTGCCAGGGATATAATCAGGGTATGAGGTTTGGGTCATTGGCAAAATAGAGCCCCTCAACTCTTATATCTTGCTTGCAAATTCAGTCCATGTGGTGGGGTTAATGTTAGAGAGGTTGGCAGTTTTAGTCCTTGAAGGATATGCTAGGTATTGCAAACGTGGTCCTTGGTGGTGATTAGTAAACTTAACAGCCATTGTTTTGGGCTGTTAAGTTTAAAAGGGTTATGGGCTTAGTTATGGGCCGGGTATATAAAAAGGAATTTGGGCTTTAAGGTTTTATTAATATAAAGTGGGCTGATCCGGGCCCACTAGGTGGGTACGGGTGGGCCCACTTTTAGCATTTTAGGTTTTCGGGTTTGGTTTTCGATGCCCTTTCCAACGCCATATCCCGGGGTTGACTTTGACTTCGTCTTGACTTTATTAATTGCACAAACGTTGTCGAGTCGATTCGGGAATTTTCGTTTTAGCTCTGTTTTCAATCCTTTTGAACCCTTGGCCTCAGTTTTTCGCGCTCTTTCCAAATCCGTGCTCGGTTTTGTCCGGTTTAGCTTTGTTTTTGTCCTTTAGTAAATATCCGGTACTGCACAGTATACAAAAAAAAAAAAAAAAAAAAAAAAAAAAAAAAAAAAAAAAAAAAATCCAAAAAACAGGCATATTTATGGCACTTTATGTACGTTTTTGGTCGTTTATGGTTGATTTTAAAGGTACGTGGTATATGGGTATGTGTAATTAAAACATACCAAAATCCCCCATTTACTAAGACATTGAACGCTGTCCTCACGCAATGTATGAAGTAAGCAATTAGAAAACTAAGATCTCGATCCTCCTCGACTAATTACATCGAAAAAGTAGCCTAGTGTTCATACAAGGGGAAATTAATGACTCATAAGTTTGAAAATCCCCGTCTTTACATTTGTTTATATACACACCTATTCCATACACGATCTTTTTGTATTGTTTCAATTTTAATATTAATCATCATAACTGAACGTTTTGACTTTGTTATTTAATAATTTAAGGGATCTAAGTACCAAGATGCATTTCGATCCAGAGGAATTGCCCCCAAAAAAAAGGATAATTTCATCGTTCCCTGTACTTTTTCACTTATTCCAAACCAAGCTCTAAAAGATCTCACCGTTAATTATGAGTTAAGATGCTTAACATACTCATTAATTCAACTTGTAAACTTTTCATCCGATAATTTATAATCTTATGTGTCATGTGCTATTTTGAATTCATCATGGATCAACCGTTTTGCAACATTTTATGTTTTCACGTTTCACCGGAGAATAATGAGTTTGAAGGCGAGATCATCCATGTAGCGACTTTCGCTCACGGCAAATCCCAAATCCTTGCAGGTTATTACGTGTCCAGGCTTTTGAATCCCCACAGACGAATAGTATCGGGACTCACGGACCTTAGGTTTCAAAAAAAAAACTCTCGGGTTTTACGTATTACATTGCTTATTAAATAGATAGCCAGAGTTTAAATGCAATATTTGAATTTAACAAAAAGAGATCTTTTATTCACACTTAATATTAACCTATTTATGCCAATTATGTAACCCTCGACTTTTTCAGAATGGCTGCAAACATCGGTTGTGAGCCGGCAAGATGCAGCAAACTTTTATCAGTCTCGGATTATTATTCTTACTATGGGTTTTCTTTAGAAGGCTGTAACATCGGTTGTGAGCCGGCAAGATGCAGCAAACTTTTATCAACCCACAGTTTATATTTATTATATTTTTGCATTTTTTCATTTTTTTTTACACATTGGGGGAAACGTTCTCTTTTGATAAAATAAAATTTCAAAGTATAATAAAATTTGAACCTAAGTCTAAAGTTTTTGCTATTTTAGTACATAAATAATTATTGATTTAATGTTTAATCTCCAAAGTAGGACGTTTATTTATCCAGTTTAATGAGCTTATGGGAGAATAAAAAGCGACAAATTACACACCTGAGCTCTTAAGATTTTCCAAATATCTTTTGTTGTTTAGCATCCAACTCATACTTAACACTATCATTTTTCGTTCTTCGCGAATATTCGCGAACGCTTAGTCTAAAAGTTAAGGAACAAGCTAGAGCTCAACACGCTCGATCGAGTCAAAATTTACTCTTATTCTACCCAGCAGGAAAGTCAAAATTGTGACAAAACACTTATTTTATTTTTGAAAATTTTTAATTTTTTCATTTTTTTTGAAATTTTGGTGGTAAAAACGGGATTACGTGATAACAACGGCTGCAGGCACAATCAAATCGAAGATCCCCCCATACTAGAATGAAACATTGTCCTCAATGTTTTACGAAGGGTTTCTACATAAATCCTAAGCCGTTTATTAAGTATGCTTAAAGATAAACGTTAGTCGATTAGATTAGGATATCGGATTTCCCAAATGAAGCTGAGGATTTGAAGCTCTTGTGATCGACAGGACAAATAGCACGAGAGGCTTCAAAAATCCGGGACATCCTGGACAATACAGCACAAAACACAAAACATGGAAAAGAAAGAGGCAAGCCTCCTCACAACAACAAACACATATTAGCAAATAGAAAGAAGATAGAATGGATAAGCATGGGGTGCCTCCCACGAAGGCTTGTTTTTGTTAACGAGTACCCTTGTATCGACCCCGAATTCATTGGTTCTCATGGGGGGGCAAGTGGAAGATAATAAAATCGTCATCGGACTTTATTCATGTGGTTTGGGATAAACATTCGAATTTCATGAAAGTTCCACTACCGATAGATACATAACGGCATAAAAGAATGATAAATGGAGATGCCGGGGTCAAAAAATGGTATCTTCATTCCCACAGGAGAGAAGATATGGAGGTGCAACTGGAATACACTGAGAAATGGAAGAAAGAAAGATCCATTCATTATAATTGAAAAGAGGTTCTCTAAAAAGTTAAGAGATCCAAATCCAGGTGAAGGGTGGGGTGGGTGTTTAAAACATTAGGCACATGAACTCTTGGTTCTCTTGTTTGGAAAATGTCTTCCACCACATCCATAGTAAGATTGCCCAGCATCGGGGCTCAATCTTAAAGCAGAATTGATCTTACTCGGTGGAGATTGGATGTGAGCGAGTTCAGTGAGCGAACTCCTCATGATAAAAAATCCGCCTACTCGGCAGGAGGAAAATGGTTGATCGAAAGATAAAGATGAAACGATTCATTATTGAGAAATATCAGCTATGAGTAGTGGTATGCCACTACTCTTTTCTTCAAATTGATAGTCTTAGATAGAAAGACTTCATAATAAGAAGAGAGTAATAAGAATGAGTAGTGGGGATGCCACTACTAATCTCTTCCAATCAAAGAAGAATGTTTCAGCTCTTCGGGTGTAAAAGAATATCAAAGGGTTAGTCTCCTCCAAGAAAAGGTTAGTAGATGTGGAGGGAAGACTTGGTATACATCGAAGATGGAGCGGGAGAGGATTATCTTTTAATGCTTTCGATGTTGTTAGCAATAAATAAGTGGTCATTTTCAAACATTTTTCACGAAGGATATGTTCTTGATTGTTAGAGAATAGCACGTATCAATCCTCCCAAACTTTGGGTTAACAAGCATACCTCCTCTAAGCTGACGATTCTCAGCATCGGGAGAGAGTGATGCATCGAATAATCGATGTTCTCATATGGATCGTCATCACTCGAATGTAGAAATCATCGTTGGAACTCGTTGATTGTCTCAGAATGTTTCTTTGAAAGATTCAAGAGAGGTAGGATTGTTACAAAACGGGCACGTCACACACTCCTGTCGGATTTACCATCGGGCATCATTGGGATTGGGACAAGGTTCTCAACACTAGACTTTATTACTTCGTCTAATTCTGTTGCCGGAATAGTGTCAAGATGCTCGTCCCCCATACTTAGAGAGTTAACGGGCTCCTTGGTTGGTAAGACGGGTGTGATTGCAATGGTATAGTCATCGTCATCATCGTAGCAAAGGGGAATCTTCCAATAAAGTTCTTTAGCGCTTGCTCTCAGCAATTCGCTTTTTCTTCTTCCTTATTTTGTATAGCTTGACCAACAAATCAACATAAGGTTGTCTTTTGTTCATTAAAAAAAAATAAGGGCTTTTTTAATTTATAGATCTGGAGAAGCTCATTTTGGGAATTGAGAAACTCATTTTGGGAATTAAGAAGCTTATTTTGGGAATTGAAGATTGGATGATTGACGGTATATTGCTTTTGGGGTTGAAATTGGTCAGAACCAAAGGACAAATTATAATCATAGCAAGAATTTTGCTCATGATAATAGTCTTCATTTATTGGTTGACATTGGTAAGTTTTATGAGGACCCCCACAATCTTCACAACAAGAATATTGTTGTGGAAAACTCGGTGAAGTTTATGGAAAATAATCAAAGTGTTGATTGAAACACGGGTCCTGATTGTAGACAAACGGACTTGCGGGTGGACATTGTAAACCGTAATTAGAATCGTTCCCACTTAACTCACAAGAGTATGGTACGTATTGGGGTTGTGGAGGATGGTTTGCAACACTTGGAGAATCGTTAGAAGAGTACGAAGTTGAAAAATTTTGTTGGTGTTCCATTTCCAACAGTACAATAGAAACAAACTCCATCATATTCATTACAACCACATTGTTTGCACGTACCAAAAAGACATTGTTGTTGCAAAACTTTGACAAATTTTGTGGATCTCATTAAGGTTTTGATTGTAGCATTGTCCGGATTAGGATAATTAGATTTGCAGTGGACAATTTAACCATAATGAGCACCTTTCCCAAGACTTACAAGAACATGTTGACAAAAGATATCGTCTAACGACCACCCCCAACTCCGCTCTCACCCCCCCCCACCCACCGCACCCCCCTCCTCACACCAAACAGCCACCCCCCCCCCCCCCCCCCCCCCCCCCCCCCCCTTCCCCCTTCAAACCCTACCCCCCTCCCCCCCCCCCTATACCCTCCATGTTACGCCCCCCCCCCCCACCCCTCCCCCCCCCCACCCCCCCGCCCCCCCCCCCCCCCCCCCCCCCCACCCCCCCCCCCCCCCCCGGCCCCCCCCCCCCCCCCACCCCTCACCCCCCTCCAATCCTCAATGGCCCTTTTGAGTAACAAAGTTAGTTACTGTCATTGGATGGACTTGGACAGTGTCTTGGAAGTTTGAAAAAAATTCCTCTGTGTCTTTCGTATTAGAGCACATTTCGACAATATAGACATGAACAGGATCTCCACAATCGAGGGACAAATTTTTTCAATTTTAAGGGGTCGTTTAAGACAAGTCGGGTATGGGAACAGAATCTTGTCTCCAAGATGCCTCTTTTGGACACCACAGTCTTTAGTGTGCTAATTTCACAAGTACGATACACTCTTTATCGCGTAATAAAAGGTGTTTCGAAACGACGATCGAGTGTCAGCCAATAAGAATTTAACAATGAGGGTTAAAAGAAAACAATTAAATGGATAAGAAGAAGAGAAGATTATTTTTGGCTCTTTTCGAATTTTTTTAAGCAAACTTTATTTTATTAACGGACAATAAATTAGATAGGACAACTTAACCAATAATTCAACTTGTTTCGAGTAGCTTTTAAATGGCAAAACGCACAAAAGGAACGGAGGTTAGCTGGGAAAGTGAGAAGCTATTATAACTTCTTCCTTTCGGGTTCGTAAGTCCTAGGAACAACCATCTTATACCCCTCTTCTATAGTTTGTTTATCAATTAAAGGTGAGCCGTATTTCACAAGTGACACAAAGGAACTAGTTTTAAATTCTTTTTTTCTGGATACTTATTATGATAATGCTTCAGTTGAAGCATTATTTTGATGATGAGCGTTTTATGAGATTTTATGGATAATGTTTTTTTTATTTTTTGATTTGTCTTTGGGTTTTTTTTTATACTAATCTAAGAAAATATGAAAAAAATTTTTTTTGTGTTTTATATTTTTATAATAAAAGAATATATTCACTACGGGGAAAATTAACTTCCGCAGGGAAGGGTCTTTCAAAACTAATCGTCAACTAACACGGAAAAATCGTTTTACGCTCTCCCCGGCCCGGGCAGCGGCGCCAAAAAATTGGTTCAGTAGCTTTTTAATAACTATATATATGATATAATAAAACAAAATATATATAATCTAAAAATAACTACAATGATCAATAATACCGAGAAGTAGTATAGAATGTTCCCGGGTCGTTTATCCCCAACGAGGCTGGACTGGAGAATCGATACAGTCGGAAGATTGGAGTTTGAATGAGAGAAATGATTTGAGAGTGGGGGAAAGCTAAGGTTAAACAATACAAACAAAACGATTAAGAAAACTAAAAATTATGAAATTAAGCTGATAAAACGTGAGCTACGAATCTCCGAACAAGGGGGTCAAAAACCTTAAAAATCTAAAAAATTAACCCTACATATAGAAATTTTTACTTCTAAACTACTCTTAGGGGACTAATAGTGAAGAATGAAAAAGACTAGAATGAAAACGGAGGTTCGTTTGAACCCAAAAACGACGGTCAAGGACAAGAACCGTACCCCGAGCCCCGTTCTTTTAAAAATCAATAGTTTGAAAAATTAACCCCTACGAAAGGTTTTAATTTTTCCTACGTAGTATATGACTAGAAAGAATATTTTCTAAATAAGGAAAAATATTTTTTTGATAATTTTATATTTTTTATGAATTTTTTATAACTTATAACGAAATTTAAATTATAACAAAATACTAAATCTATTTTATAAACATTCTTGGGAAAAAATTACTAAAATTACTAGACCTCAAAATTCACTATCCTAAGAAAAATAAGAAACCCAAAATTCGGCTTATAAATAAGCCGAAAATAAGCTCAAACGAGCTTATAGCTTAAATGGCCAAAAACACCCTTAAGTATCTAAGTGCCCAAGGGTCTTACAGAAAAGACCCAAGGGCACAGCGGTAAGAAGCTTCCTTATTAGAGGGTGTATTGAGGGTAGAGACCCGGGTTCGAGCCTTGCTCACCCGGGTTTCCCCTTATCTCCCTTCTTTTTTTTTTGAAAAACTTTTTAACCAAACTTGTTAAAAACATGAAGCTTATTATTTTCTATAACTAAAACTTTTTATGAAAAGCTAAGAATAAGCTGAAAATGGGGCTTTTGTTTGACAGAAGCTTATAAGCTTAAAGGCAAAAAATGGCTTTTTCTTTATGGCTTTTTAGACAACATAAGCAAGGAAAAGAGTAAATAAGCTAAAACATACTTATAGCTGAATCCAATGAGCACAAAGGACTTAACCTTAAGCCGCCCAATATAAGCTGATATAAGCTATAGAATGCTCCTGCAGTACTAACTTAGAGTTAGTACTGCTAGGCTTTTTGAAAACTTAATAAGCTCATGAGGGACCTAAAAAAGCTAAAAACAAATGAGTTCCTAAACCAAATAAGCCTAAGAAAAACAAAATTAAGCTAAGGGAATAAGCTAAGCTAAGCAAAAATGACAGAATAACTAAAATCCTAAGGACAAAGAAACTAGGCTAGACTAAGGGAGCTTAAAATAAAAAATAAGCTAAGAGAAGGGAAAACTTAAGCTAAGGCAAGGGAACCTAATCCTAATAAGCAACTACAACTAAAATAAGCTAAGGAATCTGAAGCTGATAAGCTAAAAGCAAATACTCAATAAGCTAAGGGCCTAAAAGTGCAGGCCAAACAGTCAAATTTGGCCACTTTGAGCTTAAAAATAAGCTATCTATAGGGGTCCTTAGGGCTAAAGGCTACTAAGGCTTATAGATGGCTTAATGAAACTAATCTTTACAAAGCTAAATTACCTAAAAGTGTTCACCAAAAAATGAGCAAGAAAAATGGGTGCCAATACGCTGGTTTGCACCAGGGGAATTTTTTTTTAGAAAGAAAAAGTGGACAACAAGCAAGCTTACAAATCAGCTAGCAAATAAGCTTAAACATGAACAACAACCTGAAACAGATGTAGTATGACAAGAAATGAGGTTGTGCTCAAATTTTTGAAGGCCAAAAACTAATTTGACTAATTTAAAATTTACAGTGAAAAATGCTTATATAAAAAAATGACTTAGAAAAAGGTTGACAGAATTTTTGCAGGGAAATAAGTAAACCAAATGGATTCTAGTCTATTTCATTTGGACACTTAAGGAAACACATAAATGAGAGTCAAAGGCTGGCCAAAACAAACTCAATCAATTAAGCTATTTGACCCTAAAGAAGGGCAGACCTAGCAAGCAATAAGAAAACTTGAAAAAACACTTTTTTTTGAACTTAAAGACTTTGGAAAAAGACTCTAAATGGCTTAATAACTTAAGCCATTGTTGACCACATGCCCACAACCCATGACATTGCCATTTTGACCCATTTTGGGCTTAACCCAAACACTCCCTTAAAAGTGGTTTTTGCATTTTTAGGCTTAAAACAGAACGACAAGTTGCATAAATCTAAAGTAAATAGCAAGTTAAGAATCAATTAAAGAACTATTAATGTCAAAAAATAAGCACTGGATTAAGCTGAGTTTAAATAAGCAGTTATATGACAAATTTTGCATAAAAACTGAATTTCATTAATTTGAAAATTACAAGACTTGGAAAAATGTAAATGACAGATAAATATAAAGACTAAAAACATAAAATTTAACACATTAAAAATTACATTAATCTACTCCTATGTCATTTTTTTCTGTTCATCTCTCTTCTTCTTTTATATCTGCCAAGGTCTTCAAGCTCCTTGTTTTTGTTGTGTTTGTGATGTGAGAGGAAAAACTAAAGCAATCCAAGCCCTTGGTTTGCCTTTGTGCCCAAGTCGTGTGATCTCAACCATTGAATCCTTGTCATTAACCTTCAACGATAAATAGAAACAAGGTAGGATTGCCAGGTGTACATTAAGCCCATGTGGGGGGTGGGGTTTGGTTTTGGGAAGAGGGTGAGGGTGATGTTTTGGCCTGTTTGTTCGCAAGATGGTCGTAAGGGAAAAAAGATGGGTGACTAGGGTTAATGGATTTTGGCGGGTAAATTGGGGTTTAAGGGTGCAGGGTATAACAGGGTAAGAGGTTTGGGTCATTGGCAAAAAGAGCCCCTCAACTCTTATATCTTGCTTGCAAATTCAGTCCATGTGGTGGGGTTAATGTTTGAGAGGTTGGCAGTTTTAGCCCCTGAAAGATATACTAGTTATTGCAAACGTGGTCCTTGGTGGTGACTAGTAAACTTAACAGCCATTGTTTTGGGCTGTTAAGTTTAAAAGGGTTATGGGCTTAGTTATGGGCCGGGTATATAAAAAGGAATTTGGGCTTTAAGGTTTTATTAATATAAAGTGGGCTGATCCGGGCCCACTAGGTGGGTACGGGTGGGCCCACTTTTAGCATTTTAGGTTTTCGGGTTTGGTTTTCGATGCCCTTTCCAACGCCATATCCCGGGGTTGACTTTGACTTCGTCTTGACTTTATTAATTGCACAAACGTCGTCGAGTCGATCCGGGAATTTTCGTTTTAGCTCCGTTTTCAATCCTTTTGAACCCTTGGCCTCAGTTTTTCGCGCTCTTTCCAAATCCGTGCTCGGTTTTGTCCGGTTTAGCTTTGTTTTTGTCCTTTAGTGAATATCCGGTACCTGCACAGTATAAACACAAAAACATGCATATTTATGGCACTTTATGTACGTTTTTGGTCGTTTTTGGTTGATTTTAAAGGTAAAAGGTATGTGTAATTAAACACATACCACATATCATTTTTTTTTATAAGTATTTTTACTTGTCTTAGGTCTAGTGAGGTCTACGTTTGAGGGTTGATTTTAGTGATACTCATTGAGCTCGTATCTCTGTACTCTCGCTTTACCGTCTCTTGGTGACGTTTACAGCCAACGTTTTTACCGTGTTACTCGTTTTGGGGTGAAAAGCATGATACGATTACTTAAATGAATTGGTTGTACTTTTATGAATATATTAGACTGAATGAACTTTTGTTTCACTTCACCGCTTATACAAATTGGTGTGTATGCTTATGTTTGATGCTTAAGTACTATTACGAAAGGTCATCCCGTCACTCCAACTAACGGGGATCATTAGTGCATGGTATCACCATTCCATGCTTACATTAGAGCACGTGACGCATAGGGGGCTAAAAGTGTTCGACTGTAACCGGCTTAACTAGTGGACTTATTGCATAAACACGCATGTATACATATTCGTTACGCAAAATAAATCGTGACTAGAATTAAAGCATCTTTTCATAAAGGGACTCTTCTATATACTTTCGATAAACTACTTTTTCGAGATCTTTTTGTGAGTATCCAAATTTACTTTATGTAAAATCATATGTGATATATGAAATCATAGTTGATGTGTTATTTTAAAAATCACATGTGATTTATGAAAATCAGATATGATTTGTGAAATCACACTTGATTTGTAAAGAAAAAACAAAGTCGTAAATTTCAACACTCAAAAAAAATTTGAAAAAAATAGTCAGTTGAACATATATTGATGTGCATGTCTACAAAAGGATAAAAAAAAATCTTGTCGTGATGGTGTATTTTTTATCGCTTAATGATTTACCTTTTGGAAGATATTTTATTTTTAAAAAAGAGGTGAAAGTTAGGTTTATATGTTTTGATGAAAAAATCAATGGCTATGATTGATTTATTAAGTATTTAAATATTTTTGGATCTCTATTGATTTGTTCTCTAAATTTTTATGTGACGGATTCACGTACAATGATCATTTTAACATTCGATGTTAATAAAGTGGTAAAAAAATGTAAACGTAAGCTTGTCATAAAATACACATAAAAATTAAAATTTAAATAAAAATGTGTTTTAAGAGAAAAAAAGCTACATAAAACAATAAATTTTTTGTTATTATCCCAAAACTTATTCAACCTTGTATTAAGCTTACTACTTGTTAAAAGAGCAATGCTACATTTACAAATAGTTTACAAAATTATGTTCACAAAATGATTAGTCAAGTGTATTTGTTCAATCAAATTACATAATAACTTTTCTTTCTTTTTTCTTACCGTTCATATTTTATTGTTAAATTATTGAATATCATTTTGTAAACATTTTATAGATCTATCATTTCTCTTATTAAAATGTACGAAAAAATAACTTTAAATTTTTTGTCATGGAAGTTCTTTTAAGAATTATCTAATTAAAATGCTAATACGTGTCAAAATATGAATCCTTAAAAGGTAAAAGTTATATTGGTGCATACAAAATGAAATTATGATATCTTGGTCATTTTTCTTGTATGATACTTTAATTAGATATCGATCTGTACTTTAATACCTTTTTGCAATTCCTCATTAACAGAACGATAATGATACATCTTTTACCATATAGTAAAGCCATATTTGGTTACTTGATTGGTAGACCTTAGGCCACAAATCATACCGCACTACTGGTGTTTTAAAATCTAGGTTGATCTCGATAGTTGAACAGTGAATCGGTTAGGTAATCGGATGCTGGTTTTCAACAAAAACCCAGTTGAACTGTAAACCGGTGGCTTGATTGTGCCACTTAAAAAACCGGTTTTTAAAGTATTGTGTAGTACATATCAAATCTCATAAATCACTAGGTTTTTATGGTTTTAGATTTTACTATAAAAGTAGGTGGCCCAAAGGAGTTTGATGTGGGTTTGTGAGACTCTCACAGGAAGGTTTACAATCCCCTATTTAGAGTACCTAACCGTTTTAGTGTAGTAAGGCAAGATTCGGGGTGGTTATCGTTCTCTAGGAGGATAGGTTAGGAAGGCTCGAACACGGTCTAACAGAGATCTATAGGGTTGAGAGAAGATTCTTTTCGTATTTTTATTTTATAGAAAGTAAGTAAAATCATGATTTGAGAGGTTGGGTAATTTTAGCTATTTTAACTAAATATATTCTAATCTACTGGTGATAACTTTATGATAAGAAGATGTATTTACCTAATCATGCACTACTCCTTTGCTTCTCCTAGATCTGTTGCTTTGTCACACTTGTGATGATCTGTGTAAGTATTTCCAAAGTCATGAACGAATTAAACGAACCCGCCGTCTATTTAATATTCCGTAAGGCAACGCACAAGTAAGATAGTATGAAGACTATTACAAGGCCTCTAAGAGTATATTAAATGCATGTGAAATATCTTAAGAGGAAACAACCATATTAGGAGTAAGGCAATATGAAGACTATTACCGATGGTATCCTTTCTACACACTCGCGTTTCCCTAGACGTGTATGCCAATTTAATATCTTATGGCTAGTTTTCTAAAGCCTAACGTGCACATCCATCACATGAAGCAACATTAAAAGGATCAACAACCTAAGTTTCATGCAATCATAAGTAAATACAAATGATGGTTTAGCCTAGCATGTTAAAGAGAAAGCAAGAACATAAATCAATCAAACAACACATAGACATATTGAATGATTAAAGATAAACAATCTTACTTGATTAAAACATGGATCAAGGTCAGTTACAATAGGGTTTTGAGGCCCTAAAGATGGCCTAAAAGCTGCTTGAATGACTAGGGTTCGCCTCCCAAAAGTTATACAAAGTTATACACTTAAAACCCTAAAATCGATTTTGTATATATAGTAAAAACGACCAACGGCGTTGCCGTTCTGATGATGGGCTCCCTTTTGGCCGGTTTTGTTTGTACACTACAACAATAATGCTGTTTTGGGTCGAAGAAAATTTAGGGTTGACAATGTCGACCCTAAACTACACATGGGGCCCACAATTATTCACCAAAACTAGTAAGTCAACAAAATAAGTTTGGGTCAAAAGTTAGGGTCGACATTGTCGACCCTAAGTTTTTTATATAACTTTTTATATTTTTTAATGTATAAAATGTATTTAAAAGTATATATAAATACTAAAACAGTTTTGGGTCGAAAGTTAGGGTCGACAATGTCGACCCTAACCTTTTTACCAAAATTTAATTAGCCCGCCAAGGTTTGGTTTAATCCCGCTAAAAAATTAGGGTCGACAATGTCGACCCTAAATTTCTTTTTAAAAAAAAATTTACTTCATATAAAAGAGTAAATTTACTTCATATAAAAAAAATTACTTCATATAAAAAAAAATTCTTTTAAAAAAAAAAAAAGAATTCTTTTTAAAAAAAATTCCACAGCAGCCCATTTACCAGATGAAGAAGGAGATGATCCAGCTTCCTTTTTGCCCCATTGGTTAGTGTTTGAAGAATCTTCCACTCGGGATGCACATTGATCTTCTTTGTCATCCTTCTTGGCCCAAGAAGTTTTCCATCCAGACTGAGAACGATGGGTCCCACTCTCATCATTAGTTTTCTTTTTGCAGCCCATTTACCAGATGAAGGAGGAGATGATTCTACCCAAACGTACCACGCCAATTCATTCCAGCTATTCAAGATTACAAAATGATGAGCCTACTTTCAAAATAAATCTAAGATCCCCATCCACAGCACATTGGTTAGTGTTTGAAGAATCTTCAACTCGGGATGCACAAGAAGTTTTCCATCCAGACTGAGAACGAGGGGTCCCACTCTCATCATTAGTTTTTCACAGGAGCCCATTCCTAATCGATTAACGTTTTTTATTATAACATCAAATTACATTAGAAATCGATAAACAACATTAAAGCATATGAATTACATTCCAAATGCTAAATTGATTTATCTTAATGAAAAACTACTCCATACTAAGTTTTCCCCTATTTTAAAAACTTTATGTTTCTTTAACTTCTTTAACGCATAGAGGATGTATCCAAACACTTTTTGATGTCCTATTAAACTGAATGGATCTTTGCAGCCTATAAAGGATGATAGCCAAGATGTATAAATACAAATGACTATGTAGAAACAATGACTATGAATACTATGTGTTAATGCGATCGTAACACAGGTACTAAGAAGAACAATGAACAACTGAATAACAACTTTATTAATGTGTTCTTGAGGATTACAGATTGCTAACTATGATATTGTATATGATTTGCTAAGCTTGTGTATTCGTCTGTAATCATCTATGTCTAACTATGCCAAAGGTGATCCTTTTATATACTAAGGATAACCCTAAATGGCTTACATATCTTTTTCTAAAATATCTCATAAATATCTTTTAAATTATCTTCTCAACGGTTTACTAACTAACTTTCTACTAAGGTACTAACTAACTAACAGTACTTAATTACTTTGTACTGTCGGTTACTTAGTATAAAATATCTAGTATAACTATTTGTATTGTCGAGGTACTAAGTTAAGAAAACATTTAATCCTAACATCTTTTATTATCTTAGATCTTTAAACTCTATCCTTTTCAGCAGCAACTTTGTCTTTTTCAGCATCACAGCAACCTCTTTTCAGCATTAATCCAAACTAAGTTGCTTTGTAGTTTTTGGCAAAACTACCAGCCCATAAACGATTTGATGTTCCTTTACCAGTAGCCGTGTGCTCTGGGATAGTTAACCCTTTATTTTAAAAAACATGGGTTTTTTGGAATGTTAATTTTACTATATAGTTTTTGGTAAACTGTTAACCATTAACAGAATTGATTTGTCTTTACCAAATACCGTTTGCTTTTAGTCTAGCCAATGCTTCATTGCCATAACCATGGAGCATTGGAAAAACCATATAGTTTTTAGCAAACTATCAGCTATCAACATATTTGAATTGTTCTTTTACCATGAACTTTGTTTGATCATGGACTAGCCAAACTCTTCACCACCTGAAGCAAGGTGAGTTGAGAACCCTACAATTTTTGGTAAATTATCAACCATAAACGGATTTGAGAAGTCTTTACCACAAGCCGTTTGCTTATGGACTAGCCAGTTCTTATGCCTGTTAAGCATGGTGAACTGATGACCATTTGTTGTGTGGTGGTTAGCCAACACTCAAACCCTTCTCAATTCCATTAACCTCATTCTTCAGGTTCTAACTCTGCAAGTAGCTTCTTGATAAACCTGATCAACTCTAATGCCATAGTACTGTCTTCTTCAGACTCCAACTTTAATTTCAACATTTGCACAAGTACTTTCTTTCTCAAAGGATACTTCTTCTCTACAAGCATATGAATGACTAATCCTGTTTCAGTCACTAAGGTATGTACCCCTGAAGAACCATGTAGCTTCCAACTCACTATATTCCAATCCTGCTGTGAATTCCAAAACTCATCTTCATCATCTGGATTGAACATAACCATCAAATCTCCCCAAAGTACTCTGTCAAAACCTTCAGGTATCTCACCTTGATATCTGTCCATTACCAGTTGATACACAACATTCAAATCTTCTCTATCAAATATGGATAACACCCTCATCAAAGTACTAAAATATCTCTTTTGTCCATTGCCTCTAATCACCACATTTTGATTAATTTCTTCTAAGTATTCAGCTTTATCAGCCTGTGGTTTAGTTCCAAGACACTCTGTTTTCCATTCTTTGATAGGATATTTCCTGTCAAGTATTTCATAATCCACTTCTTTTTCCTCATCCGGAGCTATTGTTAGATGTAATCTCAGCTCATCATTCTCTTTCTCACTATCATCTTCAGAAGTGTTTTGAATGAATCTTCTTTTCCTTGACTTCATCTTTTTCCTAGTACCAAGTTTTCTCTTTCTCTTACTTTCTTCTTCTTTACTCTCCTCCTGAACTTCTGCTTTACTCTCCTTCTTGACTTCTTCTTTACTTTCCTCCTTGATCACTTCATCCTTAGAGGAATCAATTCCTTTTTCATTCATCCTTTTGATCAATCTTTCATCTTCAGCAGACCCAATAGAAATGAAATCTTCATCTGACCTCTTTATCTTTTCATACAGAGCTTGTACTTCCTCAAACTTCTTGATTTTCAATTCAGCATGCTTGAAGTTTCCTACATGCTTCAAGTAGGTCATCATTTGATTTCTCAGTTGATTCTTGGTTGGTGGTCTGTTCCTGATAGCTTCTGATCTTTGTTGAGCAAGGAATTTTCTTTGAGCAGCAATTGTGTCATGAAGGAACTTTGCTCTTTCTTCTATTGTAAATTGCTCTCTTTCTTGTTCTTGAAGCCTCTCAGCAAGAAGTCTGTCAGCCTCAATTCTTGCCTTTATGTCATCAAAATTTCTTATGAGAGCTTCATTGGTAGCTTTTTCTTCAGCTAATCTGTTTCTTTCTTCTTCACCTTCCCACTCTTCTTGTATTTTCCTAGCCATCTCTTCATCACTTTCAAGCTGTTTAAATTTCTTCTCAGCTTGAGGAATATCATCAGATTCACTTTCAGATTCATCCTCCTCTTCAATTTTCTTCTTTCCTTTGTCTTTTGGATCAATTTTTGGAAGAGGCTTTAATGTCAGAAGTGATCTTGTAGAGGTAGGTCTAGGTCTGTCAGTTTCTTCAATATCCTTCAACTCTACACCTTTCTCCTTTTCTCTAGAAACTGCTTTGGCTTGACTCATGTGAGAAGAACTTAGCTATTGTTTCATCATCTCCAAAAATTTGTTAGAAGTAGGTGTTTGAGTGGCTTGAGTAGCACTTCCTTCTTCAGTATGATCTTCAGTACCTTTTCTTTGCCCATCAGTACTTTCAATTTGCTCTTCAGTACCTTCAATTTGTTCATCGGTACCTTCAATTTGCCTGTCAGTACTAACTTTGGATCCGTCAGTACTAACTATTGGTCTGTCAGTACTAACTTTCTCCTTGTCAGTACTAAGCACATCTTCAGTACTAAGTATATCTTCATCAAGCTCCTTCTCTTCATCCACTATTTCTCTTGTCCTCCCCACATCTTGAGCATTCTCTGTTTCCATATGATCAACTGTATCTTCAGGAAGCTCATCAAATAGAGGATCTCTTTGAACTGAAGGTTCACCTTTAGCAAACTTCCTCCCTTGTTTGGATACAGACTCTTTGTGCACCCTTTGTTTCTTGGGGAAGCTCTTTCTTGTCAATCTTTGCTTCAAGGAGACACTTTTCAGCCATGCTCTATGGTGGTGGATGACAGGTTTAGCTTGTTTCTTGAGCTTCTTGATCTGAGCCTTCAAGTGTTGTATTTCCTTGGCTTGATCTGTAACCTGTGCACATAAAGAGAGACAAAGATCATAGACACTTTGGAGTGTCATTTCACCCTCATTCCCTGAAAGGGATTTATCACTGGATGAATGACCTCCAAGATTCCCACCAGAAGTTTCTGGAATAGAATCAGGAATGATAGGAGAGGGTGAAGGTCTTGGGGATGGGTCAGTCTGTTGCTCAATAGGTACCTCACTAGTGTGAGCAGGAGATGAGTCAGTCTGTGTCTCATGAGGTACTTCACTAGTGGGAGCAGGAGAGGGTGTAGGTTGTGCTTCAGATGGTCTTTCTGAAGGAGCACCCTCATCCTGAGTTGGTTGTACCAACATAGTAGCAAACAAAGGGGTGACTTTCCCTGAGAAATGTTTACCCTTTTTAACCATGAAAGAAAAGACTTTACTAGTTAAAGTATTTACAGGAAAATGATCTAAAGGTACAGACACATTAGCTAGTTGTTTACCTAAAAAGATAGAAATAAAACGTGGGTACATTACAAACTTCTTTTTAGCATCTAAATGTCTAAGCATACCATCAAAGATTAATTTGGAAAAATTATACTTCTGATTAGATGTCAAACAAATGACAGCAGTGGCAATATTAGTAGGAATTTGATCCCAAGAGGTGCTTTTTGAACTAAGACAATGATTCATTGTATGAAATAAAAACCTCCATTGGGGTGAAAACAAAGCTTTATTAAATGTTAACACTGTTAAATCCCCTTCATACCCCATAAGCTGTATAGCATCAAATATAGCCTGATTGGGTAATGAGTCTATCCCATCAGCATCATCAAAAAGAAGATCACTTCTTATTGATGCCTCAGAGATAGACACAGACTTGCCAGCTACTTTTGTCGTACTGTGCGGCCTAACAGAGTTGATTATTTTTTGGGAACCTTAGCAGACGTCCAAAACTATTCAACAAATGTAGTAGAAACAACAGGACTTACAGTGAGAGCATGATGAATGGAACTGCGCTTAAGAAAATCAATGATCTCGTGAAACTCTGCATTCCCTTCAGACTTCTCCAAATACGCGACCATGTTGTGCTTAGGACATGAATCAAGAACAGCCATTGTAGTTGAAAGAGAGATCGTCGTTAAGAGAGATATTAGGGCTTGTAGATACGAATGTAGTTGAAAGAGATTGCGTATGGGAATCTGTGCAATTGAGATGGTTTATATTAGGTTTAGAGACCTAATTTTAGGAACCGATTCATTTACAATTGTTACCCTTGGCGGTATTTTTCTTCAACGTCTCTATAGCGGTACAAACTTTGCCCAGCGGTACTAACTTTGCACTGTCGGTACTAACTTTGTTTAATCAAAGAAAGAACAATGTAGGTAACAAGAGTGCTTCAGTACCATCAATACTCTTCTCAATGACTCTCTAAGTTCTATCAACCTCTGGAAATGCATCACCTATGGTTAACATGTTACTTCATACAAACTATACAACACAACATATTGCCTCCCTTTAACCAATGCAGCCTATGGATTTATCATCCCAATAGTAACAACCAAGAACTGAAACCTGCTAACATCAAATGCCTTGGTGAGTAGATCAGCTACATTGTTATCAGTGTGGATTTTAAGCACCTGAATTAGTTTCTTTTCATAAGCATCTCTTATGAAGTGGTGCCTAATAGCAATGTGCTTTGTTTTGGAATGATATACTGGATTCTTTACAATTGCAATGGTGCTTTCATTATCCAATATGATTTTTGTGTTCTTGAAGTTGAAACCCATTGTCTAACATTTGATTTGGAATCCTATTAAAACTTGCTCACAACAGCTTGCAGCAGCAACTATTCTGCTTCTGTGTAGAAGTAGCAATTAATGGTCTGCTGTTTGCCATTGCCAAGAAATAAGTCTCCTGCCAAGAAATTGATAACCTCTTGTTGTGGATTTCCTGTCAAGATTTGCTCCAGCATAGTCACTATATGAGTAGGATTCTAGGTCAAAGGAAGACACTCTATGATACCAAAGACCCAGTTTGGGTTTGCCCTTTAGATACCTAAAAATTCTCTTGACAACACTTAGATGGGAGGACTTTGGAGTGACCTGAAACCTAGAACAAGCACAGACTGCAAACATAATATCAGGCCTAGAAGCAGTCAAGTACATTAAAGAGCCAATCATGGACCTATAGAGATGGACATCCACATCACTGGCTTCCTCATCCTTGACTAAAGGCTTCTGAGTCTCAATTGGTGTACTAACAGTCTTAACATTGGCAAAGTCAAACTTCTTTAGTATTTTTGCAACATACTTATCCTGACTAATAAAGATACCATCTGCTTTCTGTTTGACTTATAATCCAAGAAAGAAAGTGAGCTCTCCCATTGAACTCATCTGAAATTTACTCTTCATTAATGCTTCAAACTCATCACACCAAGATTTCTTTGTAGACCCAAAGATGATATCATCCACATAGACTTGAACTAGTATGATATCATGTTTGTCCTTCTTTATGAAGAGAGTTTTGTCAATAGTACCTCTTCTATAGCCATTCTTCAACAAGAAAGTAGATAAAGTAGCATACTAAGCTCTGGGAGCTTGATGTAGCCCATATAGAGATTTGACAACTTTGTAGACTTTCTGAGGATATTTAGGATCTAGAAAACCTAGTGGTTGTGAGACATATACCTCCTTATCAATTTTGCCATAAAGGAAGGCACTTTTCACATCCATTTGATAGACTATAAAACCCATGTATAAGGCAAAGGCCAAAAAGATCCTTATAGCTTCAATCCTGGCCACAGGAGCAAACACGTCATCATAGTCTATCCCTTCCTCTTGCCTATGTCCCTGAGTAACTAACCTTGCTTTATTTCTGACAACTACTCCTCTCTCATCCTTCTTATTTCGGTAAACCTATTTTGTACCGATAGCCTTCTTCCCATAAGGCAACTCTACTAGGACCCAAACTTTCTGTATCTGAAACTGCAGCAATTCTTCTTGCATAGCATCAACCCAACTTTTATCTTCAAGTGCTTCTAAAATCTTCTTGGGTTCATGTTGAGACAGGAAACAAGCAAATAAACAGTGCTGGAAGTCCTTATGATTATTTCTCCTTTGCTTTTGAACATAGCTAACAAAAGCATGAGCTCCAGAACTTTTATGTAGTTTGCTTCTTGTTTGAACTGCTGAGGTTGGATCTCCTAGAATAAGTGTTGTAGGATGAGAGGAGTGAATCCTTGATGTGGGAATAGGACTAACATTCACAACAGTTTCCAAGTTTGTGAAGTCAGCCACTGCACCCTCATCATCATAAGATGAAGTAGTAAAAATACCATCAGTAGTATTTTGATAAATATCCTCTAGTGGAGGTATTTCTGAATCATCTTCTTCAGGATTTGTGGGATCAAAAAGAGATAGTCCCTCATAAGGACTGGCAGTACTAACTGGTATGCTAACAGTATTAACTAGGTTAGTACTGCTAGCTTTAGCTGGTGTGCTAACAGTACTAAAAATGTTAGTACTGCTAGGCTTAGCAGCTCCTTCTTGAATAATCAAGTTCTCAGTTTCTTGTGCAAACTATTTCCTGAGAGCTTCAGCTTCCTCATGAGCTTCCTTTTCTAAATAGTTAGTAATCTGTAATCATTCAAAGCAGATTAATAGAAATTATTATTTAGTTTTACATTGTTTTTCTTAGTACTTGTGTTAAGATTCCGCATTAACACATAGTATTCATAATCAGTGTTTCTATATAGTCAACTGTATTTATACATCTTGGCTATCATCCTTAATAGGCTGCAGAGATCTATTCAACAAGGGACTCACACACGTGTTGAACCATCTTCATACACCCCAACTCCAGTTCGGATAATACCCGGTCCTGCGGGTACCGTTCAGGTCTCTAGTAGCACATGTTTTGAACCATCTTCCTCAACCCCAAATCCAGTTAGGATTATACCCGGTCCTGCGGGTCTTGTTCAACGAGCCAAACAACTTAAAAAAATGTTTTTATTCTTGATCCGGATGGGGCTTTAATGTCGACACAAGAATATATGTATAAAGTTGTTGAGGATGTGGTGAGGATTCTGATTTTAACAGTGGGGCGTGGATTAACGCCACTAACTATGTGCTTTGTACTGGTGGCACTGTAACTGGGTGTTTGGGGGACATCAATAACTTTCTGGAAAAGGGAAAACTTAAACAAGTTGTTGCAATAGTGAAGTCTTGTTCTCTGAATTGTCTTGGCGATCTAAATGTAACTATGAAAGATCTCTCGGGTACAGTACGTAGGACAGTACATCACAAACTTCTTGATGTGGGTACTTATGGAAAGGATATCCATGTAGGAGCTGCTATGATACTTGCTAATGTCTCTGTTTTTACTCCTAAACCATCAGAGCTACGGTTTCATTAGCCTAACATTATTATGTAATGTTTTTTTATATTCCGTATTGTAATTTTAAATTCTGTATTGCATTTTTAATTTTCGTATAATTCCATATTGTATTTTTTATTTCCGTTTGTTTGTATTTTTAATTTGTGTGAAATAAATTATGTTTGTGTGAAAAAAATTGAAAAGAAAAAAATAGTTAGTGGTGGGACCCAAGTGAAGAGGTGAAGGTGTGTTATGAGTGAAGGAGTGTTTTTGCGTGAGAGTGAAAAGCTGATGTGACAGCCTGTGGAGCCCGTTTTGTTTTGTGGCTTAAGCCACCACACCCCACTCTCTAAACTTTACATTTTTATATTGCATTTTATTATCTTTTAGCTTATACTTTCTATTTTATTTAAAGTAGAATCTAAACAAGTTTTCTTCTTTAGTTTTTATTGTAAAGACAAAAATCATCTCATTAAAAAAATAGAATAGGAAAATGAAAATTAGAGATTTTCTTCTTCTTGTGGTGGTTGCGTTTTGCTAAACTAAGTATTTTATGATAGTTTAAAGTTGGAGTGTTGGACAATTACGACAACAAACCTAAAGTTCGATCGCGGAACGCTAGATCGCGGATTGTATTGAGTACAAGTAGCATCTTTAAACGATACCCGTTGAAGAACAAATAAACGAGAAGAACAAAGAACATACACTACAAAGTTGGTTGAATGATTAATATATTATTAATGTTAATCGACAAGGGAAAGATTACAAGATGGGATAGGTAGAGACCTTCACCCCTCATCTCGAATAGAGATGAGGGGTGAAGGTCTCTACCTAAAGCCGACTCTAACTCAAAGTTACCTAAACAAAGCAAACGTATGACTTGCCTTGCAAGGCAAATATTCAAACTTAAAGAAACTGCACTTAACTACCATCTACTTAATCTAATTGACATATATTAACTAGACGTACTTGTCGCTAATACTAACAATATCCACATTAGTGACAAGACTAGTTAGACCTGACATCAAGTATCTTCATACAATACTTGAACTTCGGACGTGGAGCCATCTTTGTAAACGCGTCAGCTGCATTATCTTTCATTCCTATCTTTGCCATTTCAATGTTTCTAGATTCTACAATCTACCAGATGATGATACCTCACGTTGATATGCTTTGTCCTCTCATGAAATATTACATGTCTTGAGAGATGAATTGCATTATCACAATTCATAATCACTGACCTTAGGTTTTTTTCCCAGCTCGATTAGTAGGCCTTTAAGCCAAATGCTTTCCTTAACTACTTTCGTAGGCACCATATACTCCGCCTCCGTAGTAGATAATGCAACATGTTGTAGTGTTGCTTTCCAACTCACAACACAACCATGTACCATAAACACGTACCCGGTTATCGACCTTCCCTTGTTAGGGTCTTTAGCATAATTTGCATTCATGAAACAGTCAACATCTACGTGTTTTCCTTGATCTCTACCATAGACTAGACCCACATCAGCAGTGCCCTTCAAGTACTTCAAAATCCATTTCATTGCCTCCCAGTGGGTTTTACCTGGATTCGTCAAATACCTGCTCACAATGCTAACAGCGTACGCAATATCTGTCTATGTGCAAACCATCAAGTACATTAAATAGGAAGCTGCATTGCAAGAAGCAGCAAGAAATCTCTCAAAAGTTTTGCTGGTTACTGACTCATTGAAGAAGGTTATTGATGACGATCATGTTCTTTCTATTAAGGTACAGTCTTAGGTCACCTATAGTATCATAACGCACATAGCTATTTTGTAGAGACCTGTCTCATGATTTTCTGTTAAATTGTAACGCTTGCAGGAAAGAATGGAGAAGAATCGGATTAACATGGCTGAAATGACTAAACATCATCAAAAGTTGTCAGAAGAAAGAAGAAAGTTTAGGATTATGAACGGTGGTGAAACCGTTAATTTATTGTCAAAGAGGATGAAGGAGGCAATTGATTTGCAAAATGGGGCTGGCATAAACAAAGATAGACATGCTTCGGTAGCCCTCTTACAATCAGGCATTCGCCTAGTCAAGATTTGTATTCCGCCCATCTACCTTCCAAAACTGGAAAAATACCCCCTTACACCACATGGATTTTCTTTGATAGGTGAAGTTGCATGTATCTTTTTAAGTTCTATTGTGGTCACATCTAGCGTAAAACAAAGATGGCTAGTTTTCTGACTTTTTTTACTTTTCATCTAATAAATTAGAATACTTATTTCAAAAAACTCATACATATGATGGCAAAGAGTTGTTCTATGTTACTGGTTTTAGCATAACTGTTTAATTATGGTAATCTTGTGAAGTTTCTTCTGCATGCTGGCTGTCATTAAACTCCACCGTGCTTTTTTGTATTTAACTGTTGTATAAAAATGCAGAAATCAAAAAATGACAGAAGATCAATTTGTAGTACAGTGTTTTGAAAGTCTCAAGGCGCACTAAGGCGCAAAGGGCTTATGGAGCCTTGAGGCGAGGCGCAGATCAAGGCGCGGACTTCATGAATATGAGTCGCATTAAATTGAAGTAAATTATAATAGTTTAAGCGAAAATTTATAGATTAATGATGACTTAATAACACTAAAATAATTAATATATCTACAAAAATTAAATAGTTAAACCAAAAATATCAAGCAATGTATCAGATTCAGATTCATGACATGACGAGATTACGTTATCGCATGCGTAAAATAGAGGGAGGAGTCTGTATGTGCACACACCTGAATTGAATGACCAAACACTCAAATTAATTGATTTATTTAGTTTCTAGGTAGTTTCTAGGTAATCTATGATTAACATATGAGGGCGATAAATGTTAAATTCAAAAAGAAAGTTTCAAAATCCGTCATCTTTCCTAGACGCGCCTAGGCTCAAAGCTCTAAATCCCAAGGCACTACGCTATTTATGAGCCTTGTGCATGTGCGGAGCCTTGATATGAAATATCCCTAGAGCTTAAGCCTTAGAGCCTAGGCACGCCTTAAGGCGCACTTTTAAAACTATGGGTCGAAGGAGAATTTATTATGATCAACATGATGTCGATACTCTAATATGCAGTGACAGTGAGGAAGATATGGTCGATGAAGAAGAGGACACGAAAGAGTTTGTTGAAGCTGAAGATAAAATCATCCGGTTTATTAACTTTTAGTATATATGCATTTGTGTTCCATTCTACACACGTTTTTTATTTATTAAGTTCTGCAAAAGATAAAATCACTGCATTACTGCATATTCTTGTACGTGTGATATATCTAGAATGACCATCGAAGAACTTGGATCATCCGATGTTGTGTATGATTCACTTAGGGGTGAGCATATCGGACCGTCGACCGGACCGGACCGGAAGACCGGACCGACCGGACCGGTGTTTTGGACCAATTCGGTCCTCGGTCCGGTCCGGTCCGACCAAAAACCCGAAGATTAAGCCGTGTAGGACCGGACCGGACCGAAGACCGACCCGAACCGGACCGTACCATTTCGGTCCGGTCCTCGGTCCGGCATTTTGGGTACTTTCGGTCTCGGTCCAAGGTCGGTCCGGTCCGGTCCGGTCCTTGGATCGGGCTCACCCCTAGATTCACTAGCACAAAGCATGTCTAGAAAACCTTGTGAAGTCAAGGTAAGCACGTGCAGGATATGAAATTTTGTTATCTTTGCCGTTCCTTTTATATTTGGTTATCGTTTCGTTTTTAGTACTAAACTTTGTTTAACATCTTATACAGGCAAGATATGAAGCTCTTGTTAGTCAACAGAATGCTATAGAAAGCTTAAATTCCAGGCATACTAATTTGAATATGAGCTGGAGTATTGAAGAAGATCTTGAAGCAGCTCAGGATTTATTCGAATACCTATTTTGCTGAAGATTCCTTGTAAGTGTTATTATTATATGTGTTTTGTTCTTAGCTTTGGTGCTATAGTTGTCGTAACCAAGTAATCTTGTCTTTGTATTCACAGATATTTGATTGTAAATTGCATGGCTGTTCACAAGTGCTTATATTTCCGGTAAGTTGACATTTGTTCATTAAAATTGACATGAATTCGATGTTTAGTTATGTTAAGTCTGAATATTCTTGTTAGGCCGACAAGCACTTCCTTGGAATGGTGTGGATGAAGACAACATTCCTTGTGGACCCCATTGTTATCTCAATGTATTTGTCTCACGTATATAGTAATAGCTGAAAAGGTTTATTTAGTTCTCTTAGACCTTCTACCTGATATTTCCTTAGGTCCCAAATCTTGACGGCAATGCAAGGACATCTCCTATACAGCTAGATGTTGAACAAAAAACTGCCCTTTCATGAGATGCTTGTGATTAAATGAAGAAAAAGCAACAACATGGTTGACTTTTCCTCCCAAGTGTCAAAGGAGAGAGACAATCAAGATGGTGATGGTTGGACTTGGGTCATCGGAAAACACAACAAAAAACTTAAGAGCCGCTCGGAGAATAACCACTTCAATCATACCAATCAGCAAATCAACACAATAACTTACTACTTCACTAATTTTCCAGATTATTGGAACCCCACTATCATGCTAGATATCTTTAACAAATATGGCCATGCCAAAGATGTCTATATTGCTGGAAAAAGGAACAAAGATGGGAAAAGATTTGGGTTTTGCAGATTTACCGGAGTAAAAGATCGCATTGCCTTTGAAAGAATGCTCAACACGATTCAAATAGGCACTCAAAAGATTAAGTGCAACCTTGCAAGACATCAAAGGAAACCCCTACCACATCAACCTTACACTCACCACCATAAAACACTATCACACCCATTTTACAACCTCAATCATAAACCATATCCCGCAAACTCAGGTGGTGAAAAATCAACAAAGCACACCTTTGCTGAGATTCTTAATGGATCGAAAACCCCCTCAAAAATAACAAAAAATCTACAACTATCCTTTCCCCCACACGTACCATATAACTCCATCACATCCATCGTCGCAGAGCTAAAAACCATTTGTAGAAACCAGCTAGTACACCTCTGATCTTACATGGCACAACTCACTGATGTGAAAAACACTTTATATATGGAAAAGAGATTTACAGAAGTACTACTGGAATTGCTTCATCTACAACATATATGGGGCTATATTATACCTACACTACAGAAATGTGGACTTCAACTATGTGGGGGGGGGGGGGGGGGAGGAAGTAAAGCTACCCAAGACTCACCTAAAAACTTGGCACATGACCCTCAATAACCCTTATACTCGGTCACATATCTTACCGATTCAAACTATCTTATTTAACTAAATACTAACTAACTAAAGTACTGAAACTGTAAAATACTTATTCAAGATTAAACCCAACATTCACCCCCTTAATCTTGAATCTTTCATCACATCAATATTGGTTCGTCTTCCTGGATCAAGCTTCAAGTTGGTTCATCTTTTTGAAACTCTTCTCTCATGCTTGTTTTGAAATGCTCTTGCTCTTCTGCCATCTTCTTTATCTTGCTCACGGATTGTCAACATGCCTAATAATCTCCCAGTGCTTGCTATATTCTCTTGCTAACTTCCTTTTACGTCTCTTCGAACACTTCAAGTTCCAAAACGGTATTAATTTCTTGCTAAAATTACCCGTACCTTGATCTCGTTCTTAAAGCTTATCGATTCTAGCTTAATCGTTTCTGGCTTTGTCGACTCATCTTGCCGACTCTTGCTTGCCGACTCTTGCTTGCCGTCTCTTGCTTGCCGACTCTTGCTTGCCGTCTCTTGCTTGTCGACTCTTGCTTGCCGACTCTTGCTTGCCGACTCTTGCTTGCCGACTGTTTCTTGTTTGCTACTTGCTACAAACACGAAACTTTCTCCTTGCTATCGTTGTCTTGCCTTAGCTACCTGCTTACATATGCGAACAACCATGCTTAGCCTGTGCAAACTTGCAGTAGAAAGTCTTGCTTGCTTCCTGCTTTGAGAACGCACCTCTTGCTATGTTTCTTGGTGTGTTCTCTTCCTATCTTGCTGCATTCTTTCACTTTTCTTCTTGCTAATTTTCTGTTTCCAAACATCAACATGCATGCTCTGGCGTTTCTTGTTGCGTTTTTCTCGCACCCACGTGTATCATAAACTTGCTGACATGCTTTCTCTTTCCTCTGCCTGATTACCAATAGATGTAAACGTCCCTTTTCTTGCTCTCCACACATCGGTTATGAGCCCGTGCTCGATACCACGTGTAAGAAACCAGCATATCACCTCTGATCTTACATGGCACAACTCACTGATGTGAAAAACACTTTATATATGAGAAAGAGTTACAGAAGTACTACTGGAATTGCGTACATTATACTAACAACGTATGGGCAGATATATAGCCCTTACAATACAGGAAATGTACTTCAACTATGATAAAATGCTACCACATGACTCTTCCTGATAAAAAGCATGGCAATGACCCTCAATAACCCTTATACTCGTCACATATCTTACGATTCCAAACTATCTTATTTAACTAAATACTAACTAACTAAAGTACTGAAACTGTAAAATACTTATTCAAGATTAAACCCAACACCATTGACAGTGCAACAAACACTCACAACATCATCATCGACCAAGGCTTCATTGATCTTAGCATTAAATACATAGGAGGTATGAACCTCCTCATCCAATTCCCCAACCACAAAGCTGTCGAAAAAGCATTATCAAACAACACCCTCAAAGCTCACTTTTTATCGCTTACGCCATGGACCAACAAGCACCGCATTCCAAACCGTGTAACATGGATTTCAATCTCTGGTATTCCTGCACAACTATGGTTCTCCAATCCTTTCAAACTAATAGCAGAATTATAGGGAAAAATTCTTATTCACGAAGATTGTAGTTCGCGACAATTCAATAGAACCACGAGAGAAGTGTGTATCCTAACAGATCATCTTGATCTTATCAAATACACGATCCGAATACCAATTGAAAACGAAGTGTTTACGGTGCGTATTACCAAAATCGAAGAGGAAATTAACTCTCTTTTTAATGGATATGTGCTTTCTTCATCTATAAATGATGAAGAAGACTCCTCAGATGAGGAGGATGATCAAAGAAGTGATGGACAAGCTAATCCAGATTCGGAAAAGGAAAACGATTATGATTATGACGACATCCACCTTTCCGGCAACGATTCCTGCAATGGTTGGGAGAGTAAAAAAATTCAAACAGAATCCTAAATATGGAAAAACATATGTGTACTTTCAATTTGATGATGGGACAGAAATCCAATCTGAGGATGGATCAACATCAAGCCCTGGAGTGTTGGTCAACGACAAAAATCTCTCGCTCTCGCATACTATACCTATTTGCAAAAGAGATTTGCTAGAACCACAAAATATTTACAAAAAGACTTCCACACAATGAGGTGGCATGGCAATTGGACCACTTATTACTCTTATTCTCCACTAACTCATTGTTTCATAACAAATTATTTTATTACACCTTAATGTGTGGAAGTCTTTTTTTAAATATTTTGTGGTTCTAACAAATCTCTTTGCAAAAAGTCTGTCACACATGCTAGCCCCACTTTGAATAAGTCAACTTCTTTGTCTTTATCACATTCCCTTAATAATATAGAAAAGGCAGCTTCAACTCATGGCCCAAGCCTGATAGATAGACCCAATCGACATGCTCCATTAAACTCGAGCCCAAATCTACACACTCAGGTCCAACATGATGCAACTTCATCTTCACGGAAGCCCACCTCACAACAGACTTCAAAGAACTTAAGGTCCTCCTCTGTTCCAGTTTCATCTTCAAGATTGATCAAACCACATACAAGATCAAAAAGGTTTGCTTCCCTGAAACTTATTGATTCTCTTCATGGTATTAAAACCCAGCCGCAAAAAAAAACAAGAAAAAATCAGAAACTAAAGACAAATACCCAGCCAACATACCAACACTCAAACGAATCTTCAAACCCAACCCAAATCTCAGATTCTTTTTTGTTAATCCGTTGGTGTAATTTTCGTATTTTAAACAAGACATCTGATAACATAAACCTCTCTTCGGACTTGGACTCAATGGAAATAAAAAACACCATAGACATAGGTAACCAAGTAGGATTTAACATGAATGGATTCGAAAATGATGTCAGTCGCATCTTGAACAACGGTGATCAATTTGGTTTACCATGAATATTCTCTCTTTAAATGTTAGAGGTCTAGTAGAGGATCAAAAGCGGAGTTGGGTAAAACGGATTTGCTACGAAAATAAAATTCACTTTTTAGGCTTGCAAGAATCAATTTTATGCAAGTTTGACAGTCACTTGATTTAGTCGTTATGGGGAAATAAGCCACATGGTTTTGCCATAAAGAATGCGGATGGAAAATCAGGAGGTTTGATTGCCGTATGGGACATGAATAAATTCACCTTGCAAAGTAAGATAGAAGGCGATGGTTACTTAGCAATTACTGGTAATTGGCAGCTTGTTGCACCAAAGTGTCTATAACTCCTCGTGTT